>LNAC01000487.1:935036-972261 GCA_002007465.1 Ailurus styani
AAAAGAAACAAATGATCCAACTCATCTCGTCTTAATTAATAAGGAGGAGTCAGGGAAACATGCAATGGGGACTGGCCAGTGTAGTATATTCTCTCGTTTTCCTCCTTTAAAGGAACGTGTCTCCTTTGCCTACGGTTGTTACTGTACATCCGTAAATTACATTGCCACCACCTTTGGGGTAATCACATCGATGCTTGCTAAAAACGTAACTGAAAAATCCTAATAAAGAATATGGAGGGCGCCTGGGTGGCTCAGTGGGTTAAAGCCGCTGCCTTCGGCTCAGGTCATGATCCCAGGGTCCTGGGATCGAGGCCCACATCGGGCTCTCTGCTCAGCAGGGAGCCTGCTTCCTCCTCTCTCCTCTCTCTCTGCCTGCCTCTCTGCCTACTTGTAATCTCTCTCTCTGTGTCAAATAAATAAATAAAATCTTTAAAAAAGAAAGAAAGAAAGAAAGAAAGTCTATGAAAAGAAAGCTTTTGTGCCATTTCAGGGTAAGTTCTCTGGACAGCTAGATCAAAGGTATCTCTTTTTGGGTACTCAGTCCCTATTTATAAGGAAAAAAACTATATGGATTTATGATTTCATTGCAAGTGATTAGTAGAGAATCCAGGTCACCTGGGGGCAAAAGAGATTGGGCAAAGGTATCTCTAAGTTCTTGTCCTTCAATCAAATATTCACTGACATTTCTAGATGAAAACTAGAGCTGCCCGATTTATCCAGTAAAAATTCAGGTTGTTAAGTTCAATTTCAATTTCAGATAAACCCAAGGAGTAACTTTTTGGTATAAGTATGTACCAAATATTGCATAAGGCATACATATACTAAAAAGCTACTCTTTAGGTATCTAAAATTCAAACTGAACTGGGTGTCTGGTACTTAATCTAGCAACTCCAACGAAAACAGACATTCACTTCAAATACACCTATGAATATGAACAGCATTTAAGTATTACCATTTTACAAGCTGTTGATGAAATAATGGGTCTAGAACAGTGATTTTTGAAGTGTAGTTCCCTGGGCAGAGGCATCTGGGAAGCCGTTCAAGTGCAAATTCTGGGGACCCGCCCCATACCTGTGCCTCAGAAACACTGGGGGTAGGGCCCCAAAATCTGTAGGGTTTTTATTTTAAAGACTTTATTTATTTGTCAGAGAGTGAGAGCACGCACAAGCAGGGGGAGTGGTGGGCAGAGGGAGAAACAGGCTCCTTGCTAAGCGATGAGCCTGATGTAGGGCTCCATCCCAGAACCCTGGGATCATGACCTGAGCTGAAGGCAGATTCTTAACCCACTGAGTCATCCAGGCATGCCCCAGAATCTGTGTTTTAATGAACTTTCCAGGTGATTTGGATCTGCAAGTTGTGGTAGGCAGAATAATCTTCCTCCAAAGATGTCTATGTCTTAATCTCCAGAACCTTCGAACATCTGAGCTTAAATGGAAAAGGGTAATTAAGATTGCAGAGGAAATTTTGGTTACTAATGATCTAACGTTAGGGAGCACGTCCGGTATTATCCAGGTGGGACCAATGTAATTATGAGCATCTTTAAGAGAGTCATTCAGAGGACGACAGGACATGGAAAGAAGATAGTGAGAGATGCAACATTGCTGCTTTGAAGATGGAGGAAGAGGGCTAAGAGCCAAGGAATGTGGGTGGCCGCTAGCAGCTGGAAAAGGCAAGGAAACAAATGCTCCCCTAGAGCCTCCAGAAAAGAATGAAGCCCTGGTGACACCTGGGTTTCAAAACAGCAAGATTTGTTGGACTTTTAACCTAACAACTGTCCGATAATTTTTTCGTGTTGAAGCCATTGAGTTTGTGGTCGTTTATCAACAGCCATGGAGGAGAGCTAATAGAGGATTGATCATGAATGCCTGCTAAAACCATTAGCTAAAGGACAACGCTCCAATACCAGAATGGGACTTGGTTGCTAGTTAACATCAGACCCTTCTGTGGTTATTCATGCGTGTTATTTCTAACTTATTTCTAACTTATTTTACTTATACATACACCATTTATGTCTTTTAAAGTAAGCCTTTAATTGTTTCTAGGGTCTACAGCTATATGGAAATCACAAGCATCAGTATGCTCTAGACCGAATGTTCGGGTGGTCTGCACCCCCCCACCCCATTCATATGCTGAAATCCTAACCCCCAACGTGATGGCATTAGGAGGCAGGGCTCACGGGAGGTGCTTAAATCCTGCGGGTGGAGGCCTCAGGGATGGGATTAGTGCTTTCATAAGGGAGGCCCGGAGAGTGTCCCCCCCAACCCCCAGTCCCTTCTGCTGTGGGTGGACGCTGGAGGAAGACAGCCAGGAACCAGGAAGTAGGCTCTCTCGAGTCTGCTGGCACTTTCCGCTTGGACTCCCTTGCCTTTAGAACTGTGAGAAATACATTCCATGGCATTCTGTTATCGGTGCCCAGACAGACTGAGACAAAAGTATATTTGAGAAATCCTGAGATTCGACGTAGTTGTTGACCAGTATGAGCGAACTGGGTAATCTGCTCTGGGGTAGACTGAAGTCTGAACACCTCTACCTGTTTGGTGGAAATGATTTCTCCTACAAGTGCAGTGTACCTATTTTTCCGCTTTCCCTTCTGAGCAACAGGAATCTCCCTGGGGAGTTATTTTGGGTAGGAGCCTAGGGATAACTTGGGAATAAGGGAAAGAACTAAGGACAGATGTCCCAGAGGCCTCAAAGCAGCCACAGAGGGAAATTTTTATATCATGACTTTACCACAGACACAGAATGCATCACGTTTTAACGGTTTCCCAAGAAAGAGTTCTCATTTTCTCCACATATTCTGTTTGTACTTAAGCCTGTCTACATTCGCATGAAGGCAGAATATTCATGTGAATGCTACCAGTTAACTAAAATTTGGAAAAATAAGCAATTTTCTGTTTCTTTTTATGTTTATTAAAAACATCATCTGTGGCCATGTAGAACCTCTGCCAACACTTCTGACTGACAAAGAATCTTTAAATTTTTGTTCATTATTGTCATAGTATTAATAGTAATCTATAGCTGTAAAAAAAAAAAAATGACTTGCTATGGGATACAGAACAATCGGCCTGTGTGAAACACTTGGACCCTGTCTTCAACAACCTCTTAATAAGAAACCTTTGGAGAGGGGCGCCTGGGTGGCTCAGTGGGTTAAAGCCTCTGCCTTTGGCTCAGGTCATGATCTCAAGGTCTTGGGATCAAGTCCCGCATCGGGCTCTCTGCTCAGCAGGGAGCCTGCTTCCTCCTCTCTCTCTGCCTCTCTGCCTACTTGTAATCTTGCTCTCTCTGTCAAATAAATAAATAAAATCTTTAAAAAAAAAAGAAAAAGAACCTTTGGAGAGCTTCTTATTGGTGTGCTTTAGCTGTCTCATCCTAAATCACAAGAGCCAACTGATCAATTTCAGGACTTCTGCATAACTGTTGTTTAACATGACAGTTACTGAAATTTGAATTCTATAAAATTATAATTTTAAAACATTAAAAAGTTAATATGCTCAAAATGCCTCCTTTCTAGCTATTTTACCACATTTTACTGTCATCTATGCTCTGAGGTTATTCACATTTATCATGTCTGTATGGTAAATACACTCTGTAATGGCGCACCACTGGGCACCTCTTCCCACCTCTGTGTTCAGTAAAGTCACTTTGGTAGCTTGAAGGAAGCCATAGTGGGAATATTTACACAACAGAAATGAGCAAATGTTACAGATGAGTTGTGCTACATCTATAAGCATACCACTCATTCCAGTTCAAATGAATCATTTGGAAGCCGCTGTATTACAAGAGGTCATATCCTGATTTCACATTCAAGATGGATCAGTCTTGACTGAAATCAGAAATTTTCCTAATTAGAAGATAAAGTTAAAAAAAAAACACAAATAACACAAGTCGACATTTTCCTAAAATGATACAGACTTTTCAAAAAATTAGGAAGTTGTATTAACTTTGGTTTCAAATCTGATCTTTCTTGTTTTCTTTCTCTCCCTCTCTTTTTGAAGCTCCATTTATTTATTTTAGAGAGAGAACATGCACATAGCCAGGGCGGAGGGGCAGGAGGAGAGGAGGAGAGGGAGAAAGAGAATCTCAAGCAGACTCCCCACTGAGTGCAGAGCCTGATGCAGGACTCAGTCTTGCAACCCTGAGATCATGACCTGAGTGGAAATCAAATCAGATGCTTAGCTGACTGAGCCACCCAGATGTCCCCAAATCCGATCTTTCTTTAATGGAAATTTTTGTTTTTAATTTGAAGGATCATAAGGTCTGAGAATTAAAAGAGAAAAATGTATGTTCTATATGGCTCTTCCCCACTCTCTCCTGAATACTACAATCATTCTCCCGTAGACAGGAAATGCTTTGGTCCTGAATTTTGATAATGCACTATTTGCATCTTGAAGAGCTATAACCTTTTTAATCTTTTTCAAGTGTTCATGTTTTAATGTATTTATCTTCCCTGTAACACTATGGATAAGTTAAAGTAAATTCTACTAAACTATAAAGACACATCCCATTGCATATTTTTTCGATGTATTTTATAGTTTAAATACAGTTTACCATGTCGTCTAAGTTAATTACTATGCTTTGAATCCAGTTTTTGTTTTGTGCCATCTTTCTAGTCAATTATACAAAATTTTAACAAACTGTTACATACAATTCACCTAAGATAGTTGCTAAATGTATTCAAATATTGAGATTTCAGGATATCACTCCCAGAGACTCTGCTTCAGGAAGTGGAACCAGTTAACAGAAACTACATATGTGGGCATTCTTGTTAAAGTGGAGATAAAAAATAACCTTCATCCCAGGAGTTTATAGAAAATACAACCAAGTCCACCATTGTCCCATTTATCTCTATTTGGAAAGCAGGAGAACCAGCGAGAAAGGAATTTAACATCCTTTATTTATTCACTAGATATATATTTAACATGTAGTCTGTCGCACTTGCTTCTAGGTGCTGGGATGACAATGTTGAACAAACCAAAACAAAAATCTCTGCATGACTGAGAATATTTAGAGAGAATACTCGAGATGAATTTGGAGATTAAAAACATGTGAAAATAAGAATATTATGCGTCCTGGGACACCTGTGTGCCTTAGTCAATTAAGCATCTGACTTTGGGTCAGGTCATGGTCCTGGGATCCTGGAATCAAGGCCCACGTTGCTGGGGGTGGGGGTGTCCCTGCTCAGTGGGGAGTCTGCTTTTCCCTCTGCTCCTCCCCCTGTTCATGCTCTTTCTCTCTCTAATAAATAAATAAAATCTTTAAAAAAAAAAGAATATATATGTGTCTTAGGTGGTCTCTGGAGAGGTACCAGCTATGTGGGGGATGTGGGGGGCAGGGTTAAAGCTAAAGGGTTAGGATAGAAGGGTTAAAGCTAAAGGGTTAGGATAGAAGACAAATCAAGGATAGAGGGCAACCGAAGCCAAATGAATGAGTGTACATACATCACAGTTTTAGAGCTGTTCATCACCCAGCAGAAGCTGGGATTCTCTGATACACACACTGACTTCCTTGTCAGAAACTTGAAAGACACCTGGTGCTCCTGAAGGAGGACCTCCTCATGTGGTCAGGCAGGCAGGACACAGCCCAGCTCCAGGCGGCTCCATGTGCCTTGGCATTTAACAATGGCACATTAGTTGTGCCACATGGCAACTCTGCTCTGGGTCATGTTCCAAGAGCTCGCCGTGCCCAGCATTGGGAGATTCCTTCTACTTTCATAAGTTCATTCTCACCTAGATAATTTTTAAAATCTTGTCTAGTAACATGGGGGATAATTTACATCTGGACCATACAGATTCCTTTAGCTCCAACTTTCTGTAGGGCTAACTAATCCTGTAACTGTTACAGTTTGTAGAAAACTTGAGGAACTGGAAGAAGAATAGAACAAATCCCACTCGTTTTTCAGGGCTCAAATCAAGTCTCACATCTCCCCAACACCTACTCCTCACCGTCACTGCTTTTGCTAAACTCCTCTAGCAATCATGCCCTGAACTCTCCCAGGCTCAGGTCAGAGCAAACTAGGTTCTCAGGAAAAGGGCTGCTGAGAATAAACAAGTTGCAAGAATAAGTCGTAAGGGACAACTATAAAAATCAACAAAAGGTGTGGCCAACTGTCCAAACTCTGCTTTCCTGGTGTGTATGGTGATCTCAGCCTTCCTTAGAAAGACTGTCACTGTCAAGGGAGGTATGTGGGAAGGGCAGAACACATCCAGAAGAGAGATGTTTTCTACACGTGCCTGTCTACCCTGGGTTCCAGCTGTCATTCCATTCATAGCAAGATCACGGCAGTGGGGGCCGGGGGTAGAGACTGGAATAGCACTGAGCTCTACAGGGAAGGGCCCTGGAGAGAGCCAGGCAGTTGGACTGAGACATGGTTGATTGGACTGGTCTCAGGGACAGCTGAAGTCCCACGTGGAAATAGGAAAAAGAGAAAGAGCGTGTGTGTGTGTGTGTGTATGCATGTGTCTAGGAGAGGGTCTTGGGCCAGGCACTCATTTCATGGATGCGGGCCGGCCATTCCTTGATGGGCTCTCAGGGATCGGGCAATTAGAAACTAGAATAAACCAGCAAAACTCATTTTGATTTACACTTGCTGGTCCAATAGGGCTGCTGTACAAAGTGTTACTGATGATTAGTCAACAGACCAAGGAAGGCAGGAGCTGATGATCTGTTTCAACCCTTTTATTTTCCAATTGATTCCTGTGCATTTAGTGAGAACATAATGAAGTATTTACATATGCGTATACACAGAATATAGAATATGTAATATATAATTATATGTAATAAATCCATTATACATAATACATATATATTACATATATAAGATCGATTAAATATATATTAATACAGTTCTAGGTACAAAGAAAGTGCTCGATAAATATCTGTTGAACATTGGCCTATGAAATCCACAAATCATCAACTATTCTCTGATTTTCCATAGTCAACTGGATTAATTTTCTAAAAGTAACTATTCACGAAACCCCTATCTTTATATAGTCCTGAGACCAGGGGAAGAACAACTGTTTTCTAGAACTAGTCTCAGTTCCATGGGGCGAGAAAGCAGTCACGCCAGAGGCTGTGCCCAAGGACAAGGCTTGCCATGGGTCCTGATGATTGGAAAGCATTAGACCAGATGTCAGATTGAAACACACATTTCACAATGTTATGTGTATATCAAATCATCACCTTATGCATCGCCTTAATATATACCATTTTAAATATATCACCTTAAATATATACCATTAAATATATCACCTTAAATATATACCATTGTATTTGTTAAATACACCTCAGTAAGCAAGCAAGCAAACAAACAAACAAAATTAGAAAAATTGCAGGTGTCAGGGACAGAAGAAAAAAGACTTCTTTAAAACAGTAGAGCAGGCATGCCTTGGTGGTTAAGCATCTGCTTTCAGCTCAGGTCATGATCCCGGGGTTCTGGGATCAAGCCCTGCATCGGGCTCCTTGCTCAGTGGGGAACCTGCTTCTCCCTCTGCCTTCCACTCCCCCTGCTTGTGCTCTCTCTCTCTCTGACAAATAAATAAATAAAATCTTTAAAAAAAATAAAAATAAAACAATAGAACAAATTAGCAAAACTTTTAACATCTCTGGCCCTGGTCACAGTCCTAATAAGTGAGGGCTTCTAGCAGTCAGCAGATTCCTTAAAATTCCTTTCAAAAAAATCTTAAAAGTGGGCGCCTGGGTGGCTCAGTGGGTTAAAGCCTCTGCTTTCGGCTCAGGTCATGATCTCAGGGTCCTGGGATCGAGCCCCGCATCAGGCTCCCTGCTCAGCAAGGAGCCTGCTTCCTCCTCTCTCTCTCTGCCTGTCTCTCTGCCTACTTGTGATCTCTCTCCCTCTGTGAAATAAATAAATAAAAATCTTAAAAAAAAAAATCTTAAAAGTATCCCTCTCCTCTTATCCAGCTGCCTCTGAGCAAGCCAACAGTCATCACACACACACAAGCAAGTGCACACTCAAGCACACACATGTATACTCGTGAACACACACACTTAATCTGTCATAGACTAAGTGTGGCTCACAGGTTGGAGTTGGGGAGATGAGGTGTACTTGTGCTTCATTGCTGGAAAAATCAGATTTTATTTTTTCATTATAATCTTTCTATCCTGTGTCATAAAATATTTCGGACTCATTAGGTGTAAAGTTATCCCTGGGGCACCTGGGTGGCCCAGTGGGTTAAAGCCTCTGCCTTCAGCTCAGGTCATGATCTCAGGGTCCTGGGATGGAGCCCCGAATCGGGCTCCCTGCTCGGCGGGGACCCTGCTTCCTCCTCTCTCTCTGCCTAGTTGTGATCTCTCTCTCTGTCAAATAAATAAATAAAATAAAATTTTATTCTTTAAAAAAATAAAGTTATCCCTGGAGTTTATACTTTTATTTTTAAAAAAATTCAAAAAGTCATTCCAAGCGCAGGTAGGACCCAGGTCCCTAAATAAATTCCACAGCCTCGGGAACGAGGAGCAATTTCTTCCTTACTCCTGTGAATTGGTAAGAGTCCAGCAAAGAAGGTTTAAAGTAAGAGAGGCCTCGCCGCCTTCTAATTATTTGTTTTAGAGGAAAGAATTGATCTGTTGACCTTACCATCAACCAGACAGAGCAGCCAGCGGGCAGAGGCCTTTGCATGGGGAGCACGTTAGCCTCATTAGATAAAGAAAGGAAGGGACAGGAAATCGAAGGGTTTATTTTAACGGTCCTCTCCTGTCTTCCATCATCCTGTGAGCAGCCGTCCCCGTGCTGGCCAGGCGACACCGCCTTCCACAGCCTCGTGCGGCCACAGAAGCGAGCCCCACACCACCCAGCCGTTGCTGGCAGAAGATAAGGAGGAAAGAGGGGGTCCATATGAGGTTTATTTATTTTACCAGAGGCTGCAACTGTCGGGGGAGACTGTAAATGCCGTGCACTTTATTCTGGACGGGCTGTCAACTTCAAAGCGGAGGGCTGAGGAGAAGAGTCTGGAATCCCCNATGAAGCACAGCCTCCCACCCTCACAGGTTAAGCCCAACTTCCACAGTGTCTGTGAAATGAAACACACGCACCGTAGGTTGTGATTTTGTTGGCAGGTAGGAGTCGTTAAGAAGAGCACGGCTCCTTGAGAGGGTTAAGAACTGCCAAGGAAGAAAACTCGGGGCACAGTGCACAAAAGCTGGGGTTTGTGTTAACCCCTGGCCCGCGAAATTCCTGGCCTTGTTGCATTACTCACTTCAGGATTTTTTTTTTTTAATTTTATTTTTATTCTTTGCCCAAGGGGTACAGGTCTGTGAATCATCAGGCTTACATCTTTCACAGCATTCACCAAAGCACAAACCCTCCCCAATGTCCATAACCCATCCACCCTATCCCTACCCTCCCACCCCCCAGTAACCCTCAGTTTGTTTTGTGAGATTAGAAGTCTCACTTCAGGATATTTTAAGAAAGAGGACTGTGTTTTCTGACTGTAAATATGAGTGCAGCAGGTTGAACCAGGATACACCAAATATTTTTCTAACTGAGGGAGACCAATGTCGAATTTAGATGCCAACGAGATGACTAAACAGCCGTTTGTCTCATATTTACTCATTTAGGGCTGATGGGAGTGGAAAGAAACAGCTGGTGTGAGCTATTTCTATGGGAAGCAACAAGATACAGCACGCCGTACGGGATTATTTTAGACCCAAGGTACCTTATTGTCCCAGGTCCTTTATAGAGCCCTCGCCTTCTGGAAGCTTCTTTGTCAATGTATATACACGTACACAAAGAAGCTTTAGCTGCATTTCATGGGTGAGGTATTTTTTTTTTTTTGGTCGGCACACTTTGCTATTCAACCATAAAATACGCCTGTGTGATAAGAAAGAAAAGAAGGCTGTGTTCAGAGTTAGAACTCAAGTTGCTTTTAAAAGAGCCATGAAAAAGAAAAAGGAATTTAAAAACAAAACCAAACCCAAAACCCCCCAAAAGTCACGTTGCGCTGCATCCGTCCTTCGTGGTCACAAGGACCGCCCTGTCAGTAAAGCGCTGTCCTCCGTTTTCACGTGAGCTGGGGAAAGGCTGAGAGGCCTCCACTTTTTTCCACCGGCACTTGGCGACGGCCTCACGAAAGCCTCCCGGGGACCGCACGCTCGCGCGCACCGACTTCTCCACGACTCGCCCTTCCAGCACGCGCTGCAGGGCCAGCCCCGGCGGCTCCCCGCCGCGAGGGAAACGGCCAGCGTAGGTCCTCTGGGGGAGGCCTTCGGGTAATGCCTCTTCCTGCTCCCTTTACTAGTTGGGGAAACTTGAGCCAGAAATGCAATTCTAAGGAAGGGTCTCTGTCTTTCGTAGAATTTTAGAGCCAAAAGCAATTCTGGGGAGCTTCAACGTCAGTACCCTTTTTAATGGAGAGAGCCTCGAGATCTAGCAAACTGCCTGGCATTTCAATGCTCCATGGAGGGCGCCTGGGTGGCTCAGTGGGTTAAAGCCTCTGCCTTCAGCTCAGGTCATGATCTCAGGGTCGTGGGATCGAGGCCCGCATCGGGCTCTCTGCTCAGCAGGGAGCCTGCTTCCTCCTCTCTCTCTGCCTGCCTCTCTGCCTACTTGTGATCTGATCTCTTTCTCTGTGTCAAATAAATAAATCTTTAAAAATAAATAAGTAAACAAAATAAATGCTCCATTGATGTTAGCTGATTAATACCAATGGCCTTTTTTTCAGATCCCCACGTTCTCTGTGTCAAATAAATAAATCTTTAAAAATAAATAAGTAAATAAAATAAATGCTCCATTGATGTTAGCTGATTAATACCAATGGCCTTTTTTTCAGATCCCCACAGCTTTTGTTTCCAAAATTGGTTCTCATTATGCAAGATTCTTGCCGTGGCCACGGAAGGGTATTGTGCAGGTATTGAGTGGAAGAGGTATTGGGTGTCTGCTTTTTTCATTTTTTTCTTTGCCAAGTCCCTGCTGGTTGTCTTTTGTCGTCCTTTTTATGGTGGTGGTTCTGTTTGTTTGCGCCGTTTTGTGTTATCTATTTCTTTCTCCAAAAGACTAGCATGGGAAAAACATATTTGATGTTTTTTCTTAACTGCTGCATCCTGACATCAATCTCCTCCATTGCCAGGACTCGCACACTGATTCACACACACACACTCATTCACACACACACACTCACACACACAGATTTAGGGCTCTTGTGAGGGACTTCTCCCAGACTTCTGTCATCCTCAGAAATCTATTACCTGCCACATTCCCCAATAAGGAAAATTTACTCTTTTTAAGACAACTCTTAAAAACTGCAAAAAATTTCAAGTCTCCCCATCTTCACTCCCAACATGTCTTTCATGGTGACATTTCAGTCCTATGCTTCGCTCTATTTTATAGAAGGCTCTTTCAGATCCCTTTTATGGTACAACCTCAGAGAGAAATTAAATGTTTTGGCCAAGGTCTCTAATAAATTAGTTGCAGGTTTTCTGACTCCCAGTTCAATGCAGTTTTCACTACACCTGACTGAAAGTCTTCAGTCCAGGAGACCTAATATTCTCAGAGGAAACAAACAAGCAAACAAAATAAACAAGGCTATATGAACAACAATGATCACACTGTACAATGATTTCTCTAGAGTTATAAATGTCTGCCGTGTTACTCAATGAAATAAAATGGTGCCAAATCAAAGAGCAGGAGCAGTGCCCAGAGGTGATCAGAGGGTAAGGACATAAATGATGCAACCTCAGGCAAACCATAAAGCAGCTGTAAGATTGGGACCCTTGGGTGGCTCAGTGAGTTAAAGCCTCTGCCTTCAGCTCAGGTCATGATCTCGGGGTCCTGGGATCGAGCCCCGCATCGGACTCTCTGCTCGATGGGGAGCCTGCTTCCTCCTCTCTCTCTGCCTGCCTCTCTGCCTACTTGTAATCTCTCTCTGTGTGTCAAATAAATAAATAAAATCTTAAAAAAACAAATACTAGAATGGTGGTGACCCAAGAATTTCTGATGGGAAAGAGCTTAATGAGAGCTTATGATGTCTCAAAAAAAGAGAAAAAAAAAATCCACTCCAACCACAAGGTACACCTGCTTTCCCATAAATAGCATCATTGCTTACATTGTGGCTGTTGTCCAAAGTCCCCTTCCCTTTCCATTGTCAAAGCTCTACCTTTACCTCAAGATTATATTTAGCCCCATGAAATCTTCCCTGAGTCTTGGCTCACAGTTTTTTCACCTAACTCCTGAAAACCTTAATCTGTGCTTTGACCCTGCTTAAAAATCTTTTTTTTTTTCGAAAAAATATTCTATGTCTTCTTTTCCCCAGTTGACTGGAAACCCCTGTGCCTTCTAATTATTTGGGTTTTTCCCCCAAACACCTTAATACAACTCAATACATTTCTTTTTTGTTGTTGTTGTTTTTAAGAGCATATTTATTTGAGAGAGTAAGTGGGAGGGAGAGGAAGATAGAATCGGAAGCATACTTTGTGCTGAGCACAGAGCCCTACAGGGGGCTGGATCCTACAAATGCAAGATCACGCCCTGAGCTGAAACCTAGAGGCAGACACTTAACCAACTGAACCATCCAGACACCCCAACACATTTCTGATGATGACCTGACTCGGAGGTCAGGGAGGAAAGTTAGGTGGGAGCTACAGTAGGAGGTATAAAGCATTCTGGGTGTGTTTCAGAGGTGTGGGACCTGCATTTGTAGTCGGTCTGTCCTTGCATCCCTCACTCCTCCATGCTGAAAGTCATCCATGGCCATGAGATCTCCACCTGAAATTTTTGAATAGGAACTTATTCTACCCTAAGGGCAAAGACTTATTATACATTCAGGTATATACAGATGTCAATTAAAACTAGGGAAAATTATTTACAATTATTATATTTAATGAATCTGCAATTGGAATACAGGGCCAGGGAATGGAATTTTCCCCCCCTAATTTTTAAATTTATGTTTTAGCAAGAGTGCCTGGGTGGCTCAGTTGACGAAGTGACTGCCTCTGGCTCAGGTCATGGTCCTGGAGTCTCAGGGTTGAGTCCCACATCAGGATCCCCACTCAGTGGGGAGTCTGTTTCTCCCTCTGACCTTCCCCCACTTCATGCTCTCTCTCTCTCTCTCTCTCATTCTCTCTCTCAAATAAATAAATAAAATATTTTCTAAATAATCTGTTTTAACAAAAGAATGCATGATCTTAAAAAAAAAATTCAGCTATTAGAGTGACCAACACTTGAAGCATTGATAACACCAAAGTAAAAAGACAGTAAAAAGATTAGTGGTTGCCAAGATTGGAGGAGAAGAATAAAGAGGCAGAGCACAGAGAATTTTTAAGGCAATGAAAGGACTCTGCACGATGTTCTTCTACATTTAACCAACCCACAGAACGTACAACACGCAGAGTGAACTGTATTATGAACTACAGACTTGGGGTCACAATGATGTGTCAACTGCTGGCAAAGACGTGGAATAACATGCGCTCTCACTCATCGCCGTTGGAAATGCGGAATGGTACGGTCGCTTTGAAAGACAATTCGGAGGTTTCTTACCAATCTAAAAACACTCTTACCATACAATCTGGCAATCAGACTCCTTGGTATTTACCCAAAGAAGTTGAAAATTGAGGTCTATATAAAAGCCTGCACTTTGATTTTTATAGCAGCTTTATTCATAATTGCCAAAACCTGAATGCAAGCAAGGTATCCTTCAGTAGGTGAATGGATAAATAAACTGTGGTACATCTGGGCAATGGAATATTGTGCAGCACTAAAAAGAAATGAGCTATCAGGCCAGAAGAAGACTCAAAGGAAACTTAACTGCATGTTACTAGGTATAAGAAGCCATTGAAAATCTTTACATGTTGGGTGATTTCAATTATATGACATTCTGGAAAAGGCAAAACTATGCAGATGGTAAAAAGATTAGCCAGGGTTAGGAGAGGGAGGAATAAATAGGCAGAGAACAGAGGATTTGGGGGTCAGTGAAAGTACGTTGCATGATTCCATAATGATGGATACATGTTCTCACACATGTATTCAAAGCCATAGAAGGTACAACACCAGGAGGGAACTGTATTATGAACTTCAGCTTGGAGTGATAATGATGCGTCAGTGTAGGTTCATCGATCGCAACAATGTACCACTCTGGTAGGGGATGTAGGGGGAAGGCTACCCATGTGTCAGGGCAGGAGGTATATGGAATGTCTTTAGCTTTCCTTCAGTTTTGCTGCGAGCCTCAAACTTCTCCAAAAAAAAAATAATAATAATATCTCAATTTAGAAAAAAAGACACACAAAACATAAAAATTAGTTACATTGATATGCCTGTATGTAGGGGAGACTGTACTGGTGTCTGCAACTAATCTTGAAATGCACCAAATAAATAGGATAGATAGTTGGATGAATTAATGGACAGGTGTGTGATATAGCAAGAAGAGCACAATCCTGATTATTGACCCTAAGAGGTACGTTTATGGATGTCGCCTGTAAAAATGTCAACTTTTCAGTATTTTCAAAAATATTTATAATAAATGTTGAGAAAAAATCTAGTTATGATATAAAAAGGCAATACGCATAGACGTTCTCTTATTTTACTCACTGATTAATCTAGAAGCAAAGTGTGATCTGTTAATAAAGCGCAAAGATACGTGCGCTAAGAATCTGAAAAATCCTGTATGTTAGTAAAACCAACTAATATTGACTTGAAAGATATAATAGGTTCAAAAGATATATTGATATATCAGACTAAAATGCGTTCATCTCACCTGCCTTGTCTATGCCTGGTGAAGGAAGCTCCTATCAGCATGGGACAGGGGGCACATTTTTGAAAATAGTAACTCACCTGAAGCTTAAATAAAAATATTTGATGTGCAAAGAAGTTTACTTTTTTCCTATCATAAATGTAAGCTATACTATCTGTAGAAGAAAATAGGTGATACAGGAAAAGGAGAAAAAAGTGTTTTTTTGTTTTTTTTTTTAAAGATTTTATTTATTTATTTGACAGAGAGAGATCACAAGTAGGCAGAGAGGCAGGCAGAGAGAGAGGAGGAAGCAGGCTTCCCGCTGAGCAGGGAGCCTGATGCGGGCCTCGATCCCAGGACCCTGAGATCATGACCTGAGCCGAAGGCAGAGGCTTTAACCCATTGAGCCACCCAGGTGCCCGAAAAAAGTTTTAAAATACATTTTTTACACTTTTTTCTATGCATAATTTTTTCTTTGCTTCACAGAGTTGAATTTGCTTATTTTTAATATTTATTTATTTTTCATTATAAGAACAACATGTTGTCATTGTACTATTTTAGAGAACACAAAAAAACACCAAGGACACAAAAACATCCACTCTGCCTCCATGACTCCCATGCAACCATTTGTAAATTTTCTATGGAAAGCTGAACAAAATTGTAAAAATTAAATCATGCAAATCACACTTGAAAAATAATTGAAAGGAATTTTCTCAACTTCAGGTTTCCCTGAATCCAGCCTACCTAGAGCCAGGTATTCCTTCCCGAGAAATACATGTTCTCCCTCCTGCTTTGTCCGTGGTCCCACATCTCTGGGTTTTTCCAACCATGGAAGAAGGAGGATGAGGGAAGGCGTCATTTCCTCCCTATTGCCTGGAGCAGTCCTCCTTCAGGCTGAATATCAACCCCCTTTAAAATAGTAGCTTAAGGGTGGCTCAGTGGGTTAAGTTTCTGACTCTTGATTTTTGGCTCAGGTCGGGACATCAAGGTGATGAGATGGAGCTTGGGCTCTGCGCTAGGCATAGAGCTTTTTTTTTTTTTTTTTNTTTTTAAAGCTTTTATTTATTTATTTCACAGAGGGAGACAGATCACAAGTAGGCTGAGAGGCAGAGAGAGAAGAGGAAGAAGGCTCCCTGCTGAGCAGAAAGCCTGATGCAGGCCTCGATCCCAGGACCCTGAGATCATGACCTGAGCTGAAGGCAGAGGCTTTAACCCTCTGAGCCACCCAGGCCCCTGGCATATTGCTTTTTAAGACTCTCTGTCTGTCTCTCTCCCTCTCCCTATCCCCCTCCTCTGCTGTCTCTCTGTCTCTCATAAGTAAATACATAAATAAATAAGATAGTAGTTAAATGCAACCTGGACCTAAATGGATGGATGGATGGATGGATGGATGGATGGATGGATGGATGGATGGATAAACAAACAAACAAACAAACAAATAGATAAATAAATAAAATAAAATGTAGTTAAATGTGACCNAAACAAACAAACAAACAAACAAACAAACAAATAGATAAATAAATAAAATAAAATGTAGTTAAATGTGACCTGGACCTGGATGGAGGCTCTTACAGAACATTCTGGAGATTCAGTGATTTCTCCTCTTGCCTCTGCAGGTGTCCCCACCCCTGGGCAGGGGGAGGCACAATCTCAGATCTTATTTGTAAAAGCTGGGAAATCTGGGCCCCTTCCTTACTTCGGCCTTCTCATCCCTACAGTGGGAATAATGAGAGTGTGCACATGAAATTGTTGCAAAGGTGAAATGAGTCAGTCAGTCCATGCAATACTCTTGGAAGGGTGCCCGGCACACAGTGAATCTTGAATAAATGTTAGCTGTCAGAGTGGGTTGTCCTTGACCTTCTGAGTGGATGTCTTCTTTTAGCCATTGTCAGTATCTCCTTGCTATTTTTTAGTCATTAATGTAAGATGAGATGATATTTTGAAATTTCTTTGTGATGTGTAAGGGCTTGATCTTAGCGTTTGTCTCCAGCTTTTTCCCTGGAAACAGGTACATCCTGACCAGGGACAGTAGGGACCCACACAGACCTGGGTCCCACTTTATCTTCATAACTTCATCCCTTAGGCCCTGTGGGCCTGCCTGATTAGTCCTGTCGCTGCCTGCTCATCCTGACTTTGTTTCCAGTAAACCAAACGTGCCCATATCACAAACCCATCTTCGACTTCCCCTGACAGATCTCTCAAAGCGCTTTCTGTCTGTATCACTGATTTCTGGATATTTCTTTTTACTTTTAGAGTAGCAAATTTTGGAGCAAATGTTTCTTTTAATGATGAACTACTAGAAGCATGTTATCACTTTTTATGTAAACTTGTACTGCAAGTGTTGGCCTGTTCAACAAAAGAATGAAAATAAATAAATTTGTATTAATTAGAAAGACATAAAGTTCCAATTATCACATATAATATAATTACCTATTTAGAAAACTCAAAGTAAACTATAAAATATAACTCTTGAGAGTTTAGAGATATTGCTGGGTACGAGATCAATAAAAAATTTAGAGATACAAAAAAATAAACAGAGTACTATTTGTGCAATGATTGGTAGACCAAAGAAATAACAGAATTAAGGACCCCAAATCAGAGCCACACATGCTATTTTTTAATAGGTGTTCCCTCTCTTTCTTATATGTGTTTCTCCCCCCCAGGTGGACTGTAACGTCATTAGAGATAATATTTATTTATTTTAAAGCACCTAATACAGAAGGACTGGTTTTTATGCAAATTTTGTTTTTGTTGGGGTTTTTTTTTTTTTTTGGTACCAAATTTGTCTTTGGCAGAATATATGAGGATGTATATACTGGTAAGTTTGAAAATAAGTAATGGAAGACATTCCCAAAAAATTAAAGATTAAAGTGTAAAAAAAAAAAAGAAACCCCCAAAATATAAGTATCATAAATTGTCTGACCTACAGAGTAAATCTACCACAGCTTTAAAAAAAAAAAATTCTATTTATTTATTTGAGAGTGAGCAGAAGTGAGAGAGATCACAGAGGGAGAGGGAGAAACAGACTCACCGCTGAGCAGGAGCCCAATGCAGAGGCTCGATCCCAGGACCCTGGGATCATGACCAGAGCCAAAGGCAGGTGCCTAACCGACTGAGCCACCCAGGGGCCCTACTACTGAGCTTCTTCATGTCTTTTTCACTTGCTGTCATGCTACGTCTGCGCCACAAGCAGCTGCTGTTCTCACGTCCCCGATGTCATGACTGCCTCCTCAGCCCTAAACATCGTGTCCTATCTGGGAATGCTCCTCAAGAGATCTAATTGAGGGCATTTTGGAAAATTCAAAACTAGATAAAGAAAATAAGATATCGGGCGCCTGGGTGGCTCAGTGGGTTAAAGCCTCTGCTTTCGGCTCAGGTCATGATCTCAGCGTCCTGGGATCGAGGCCCGCATCGGGCTCTCTGCTCAGCAGGGAGCCTGCTTTCTCCTCTCCCTGTCTCTCTGCCTGCCTCTCTGCCTACTTGTGATCTCTCTCTCTGTCAAATAAATAAATAAAATCTTTAAAAAAAAGAAAAAGAAAAGAAGGTATCAATCATTCTACTTGTTTTTATTCTGCTTGCAAATATTCCCACTGTCCTTACAGGTAACGCAATCATAGAGGCTGTCACAATCTTACACAGCCCTGTAGGTTATCACAGGCTTATCAGCTGTGTCAGTTATGCCCAATAGCTTATTATACCGCCATCATTTCCCTCTTATTCAATATATGGGTTTTTTCTTTCTTATTATACAGAATACCATGAAGCATAAGACTTTGTACATGCAAATTTCAACATTTCCTCAACACACATTCTGAGAAATACAATGACCAGGGTCAAAGTATGAATATTTATCTCCAGACACTTGATGAATATTGGTTTTTTTCCAGACTGCTTTCAGAAAAGGCCCAGGGTTCTCCTACCACAATATGCAGTCACACTTTTCAGATCATTAAGTATTTTTTAATTGTTTCAAAACCGATAGTTGAAAATTAGAAAATTATACACACCCCTATGTTAATTGCAACATCATTTACAGTAGCCAAGATATGAAAGCAGCCCAAGTATCCATCAATAGATGAATAGATAAAGAAGTGGTTTGCGTGTGTGTGTGTGTATATATATGTAAAACAGAATACTATTCATATATTACCCATGTATATATAGAATATTACACATATATAGAGAATATTACTCAGCCATAAAAAAGAATGAGATCTTGTCATTTGCAACAACATGGATGGAAAGATGAGTGAAATAAATGAAAGGATTAAAAAAGAAAATGAGAAATGATTGTTTTTATTTGCATTGTTTGATTGATTATGGTGGCAAATATATTCAAAAGTGTACTAGCCATATGCACTTCTATGAATTACTTCTTCAGGTATTTTAGCTATTTTCTGTAATAATGTAGATATTTTTCCAATATAGAAAAGACATTCTTTACCTATGTTAGTTTGAATAAATATTTCCCACCATTATGTTGCATTTGCATTTGCATTTCAATTGTGTTTAGGACATGTTGTAATATAGAAAATATATAATTTACACACATACACATAAAATGCACTCATCAGAAATGTACAGATTGGTGAGCTTTGGCCAACGCATAAATGATGTAATCACCACCCTAATTAAGGCAGAGGTTTATTTGCTCCATCTTCACAAAATTTTTCTCAACATGCTTTTGCAGGCAGTTGACCCCTTCTCCCAGCCCTAGAAATCACTGGTTTGCTTTCTGTTGCTCTAGATTGATTTTGCCTTTTCCAGAATTTCATATAAATGGAATCATATTGTATGTGTGGTCCTTTCTTTCTGTCTTCTTTGGTTCAGTTTATTGCGTTTAAGTTTCATCCATGATATTGGTATTACCGGTAGTTCATTCCTTTATATTTGTATTTGTTAAAAAGCACTCTACTTCAAAATGCTAAATTCTATTATTTTTCTCTTTTTCATAAAGAATCTGTAGCATTCTTTTTCAAGATTTTGTTCTAAATTTTCTTGGTTTCCTACATAAAATATATTTTAGATGTGGGTCCTTTTTTTGAGTCTTCAGAATAATACACTTCTCCCCTTTCCATACATTTCTAATGTTCAGACTTGTTTTCTGTTTTTTTGCTTTGCTTCATTTTAATTAATTTTGAAAGAAGGAGAGATGTATCCAGACATGGTATTTGCCAACAAATCTCTGTGTGAATTATCCTTGGCTTCTCTCGCTGCTCATTTGCTGTTAGTTCAATCTTATGTCCTGATTAATAGCTGAGGTGAAGAGGGAGGAGGGTAAGGGGGTGGGAGTTTGGTAGGTTTTATTTTGACCCCATTTCCAGTCATGAATTCACCTGTTTTAACTCTGGTAACTTGAAATGGGATTGTGCCGAATGTCTAGTACCTGATTCTTTATCACTCTGCCTAAAATCCCAGTATGTCATCTTACCAGATTCCCATTTCTGCATTGCCCCATTCCCTACCTAATTAACTTCCAAAATTTCTTTATTATGGAGACGTAGCTCCCAGGGTTCAATGCTTTATTGCTTTGTATAAAAGGAAGATAAGGATGATATATGTCTATGGGCTTGTGTCTAATAGGTTGCAGGTACACAGGAGTATGAAGAAAAACACTCTAACCCCAAAATATAGAACTGGAAATTAGAGGAGCAACTGCATAGTTTTTCTTGTTCCTCCTGGTTTAAACAGGATTTGAATCCAGATCTGTCTGACTGTAACACTCAAGCTCCATACAATAGACACTGCTTCTAGAAGCTGATCCATTTTCATAAAAAAGAACAAATATTTTCTGTCTCATTTATACTACCAGATAGACAAAAGAGAAAGACATATCCCTAGCCCTTAAGGATGCAAACACCTACATATAAAATGACACAGCTTGCATGGTAAATTCTAGAGTAGAGATAAGGTAAAGGAATACATTTCTTAACAGAATTATTAGACGATCCATCGTCATAATACAATAAACTCCTCTTGGTACAGTCCACCGTAAAGAGTGGGCATTTGGGGTAAATAAAAAGCTGCAGTACGTTAGGTGTGGTGTGCTTCATGCTAGACAGCCGGAGGATCACTCCCTTTGGTCTGGACACTGCAGGCCTGTTAATTCAGCCCCAGATCCAATTATCCTCTTGGCAGCCTCAACACTCGTGACTCATGTGGAGCTGGCAGTCACCTGAAATTGCTAATCCCTCTCACACGTGCAGCTGTTTAGCCACATCTCCCCCACCCTGGCCTACTGGGTTGCTTCTCAGTGCCTGAACGCTACATTCTCATATTCCCCTAAACCTTCTCATATACAAGTATGCACATTTCACACCCTGCATAATCGTCACGGCATCGGGACGAAACAAGCTGAAACTGCTATTGATTTGCCCTCTAAGCCTAAAAGTCTAAGTAAATCAGAAAAAGATGCAAGAAATTAGTAAGAATGTCAATGTCCCTGAACCTCGCATGTCTCATCAGCAGTTTTCATCTGTTCTCCTCCTGAATATAAAGATGATACAAATTCTCTGTTACCGTATTTTCCCTGTAAAAGTCCCAGCTAAGAACCTTTGGGGAATTCTTAAACATAAGGCAGAGAGGTACTCTAGGCCCTCTAAGCTGGTCACCTACTCCACCTCAAGTGTGATTCTGAACGTCTATGTGTCCCCCGGGAAAGACGCCTTCTTTCAAAATGAATGGGCCACACTAAGAGGGAACTCACCTTATCTGAGCATCTGCTATATTTATTCATGTTTAGGCCCTGTCTTTAAATATGCTATTTATTTCATTGTCATGACAACCTTGTAAGTTACACATGACTTTCTCTGTTTTATGGCAACAGAGCTACAGGTACAGGGAGAATAAGGTTATTGTCTCTGTTTGCACTGAAAAAAATAAAAGAGCCAGAGTATAACCATCGAAGTGTCTGGATTTAATGCTTAGTCTATTCAACAAACTGTATAGATATCCCTTGCCAATGCATAGAAAGCAGCCAACTCCAAGAGAGGGTCTAGGATGGAAAAAGTGAAAAGACACTCACTCTGAGGGCTAGATAAATGAGGTAGTGTGCTTACTTTGGTCTTGATTTCTACAGCAATGCCAAAGTCATAACAGATATTCAATAAATCATTGAAAATTAATAAATAGCCAGGAAATGGTCAGGTATTGCAGTTTGCATATCAAACCAGTAACTTTCAATTAATCAGCAGCAATGTATTAAGTTCTTATGTATGTTTAATACCTCCTGGGGTATCATAGGTATGTGATGATCTAAGACAATCTGATTTGATTGAAACCCAATATACATGACCAATATTCTCCAATTTAATCAAGTAGCAAAAATGCTTAATACTGATTGTTCATGCTACAAGTATTTTTTTTAAGATGTTATTTATTTATTTATTTATTTGACAGAGAAAGAGAGATTACAAGTAGGCAGAGAGTCAGGCAGAGAGAGAGGAAGAAGCAGGCTCCCTGTTGAGCAGAGAGCCCGATGTGGGGCTCGATCCCAGGACCCTGAGATCATGACCTAAGCCAAAGGCAGAGGCTTTACCCCACTGAGCCACCCAGGCGTCCCCATGCTACTAAATACTTACAAATACTTGTAAGTATTTAGAGTATTTAGAGATAGAGTACTTGAAAAGATTTTGGGGAAGATATCCACAGCTCACATGTTATAGTGCTCACATGCTGTGAGCCTTGAAGGATAGATAGAAAATTAGTGCAGTTCAAGAAAGGAACACATTGTAAGGAAGGGAGGCAGGGGTACAGAATGTTTGGGGAAAAGGAGAAACAGAGGCATTGGAGCGACAGGAAGTAATTATAAGTTAAGGCAATGTTAGTTGCTGTAACAAACAGAAAGGTATGCATGGAACATCTTACTGGAAGCTTTTTAGACCAGATCCAGAAGAGAAGAACTCAGCACATTAACACTCACATTCCATTGACCAGAACTCGAATATGCAATCACATTGAACTGCAAGGCAGAGTGGAGAGTGTTGTCTCTCTGTGTATACAGAAAGAAGAGGAAGTGGTTTTGGTGAATAGCTAGCCAGTCTCTGCAACAGAAATGAGCTAATTTGGAAAAAAAAAAAATCACATAGAGCTCAAGGTTGAGACCTGATCTCTGTGCTTGAGTTGTCTCAGTTGTAAAATGGAGCTAAGGCCTTTGATAGAATACTCATAAGGTTAGCTTGTAAGGGGTCAAAATGAGATAATGAACATAAAATTGTATTGAAAGCTCAACGGATTTCCTGATTTAGGGTTGACTTCACTTCTTAGGTGCCGGGAAATTGCTATGCTGTTACAGTACATAAAGAAGATGGACAATACAGCAACACCTTCAAGAATCAATGTAGCAAGGAGTTTGGATTGGGAATAATAGGAAATTATCCTTTTAGGACTACTTACTCCCCATGAATCCAAGAATTTGCCAACTATATGTTAGGTACTAATTAAATATTTAATTGATGAATAGTTGAATTGATGAATAGGGCCTTATTTTCTTAGTACCTAGAAAATGTATATCAAGGTCATATATGGAAAAGAGAATTTTGTGAGTGAAGATGTAAGATGGAATAGAGGATGAGAGAGAGCGAAAGAAAAAAAACACAGGAAGAAGAAATATAGAAGGATCAGTAAATGTTACCTTGCTTTATGCCTGTAGCTTTTGTATATACATCATATTTCATAATGGTAACTAAATTAGGAGAAATGTATTATTATATTCATTTTGTAGAAAAGGGAACAAAAGTCCATAAAAATTATGTTAGTTGGACAAATTAGCATTGTTGATCATTGACAGAACTAGACTGAATCTGAATCAGATTCCAAATCCATGCTTTATCCCCTGATCCTCATTACTGCTATTAATTAGCAAGGTAGGGGGAAGACTGGGGAAATAATCTTTATTAAAAAAAATTGGGGGGGCACCTGGGTGGCTCAGTCAGTTAAGTGTCTGCCTTTGGCTCAGGTCATGATCTCAGGGTCTTGGGATTGAGTCCCCCATTTTGGGGGGGGGGGTCCCTGCTCAGCAGGGAGCCTGCTTCTCCCTCTCCCTCTGCCACTCCCTCTGCTTGTGCTCTCTCTCTCTCAAATAAATAAAATCTTTTTAAAAATTTTTTAGAAAAATAAGAAAAATTTAAGTAATCTCTAGGCCCAATGTGGGACTTGAACTCATGACTCCAAGATCAAGAGTCACATCCTCTACCAACTGAACCAGCCAGGTGCCCCAAAAGGAATAATCTTAAAAAAAATCTCTTTGGTACAATCAGACTCAGAATCCTAGAGCTTGCGGGTCCGTTGAAGACCAGCTAGTCAAATGTCTTGTTCTACAGATGAGAAAGTTGAAGACAAGGGAGGAGCTGTGTCTTGCCCAGAGTCAGAGACCTTTAATGGCAGAGCCAGACCTAGAAACCCCAGGTCCCCCAATTTATGGTCCACTACAAAAGTTTCAAGAAGGGAATTGCTTTTTAAAACAGCATGTAGTGCTGTAAGTCATACTATGCTTGACAATATACAACTAGAAATTTCCCCAGATTTATGTTTCCCACTGTGGGTTTTTGTTGGCAGAATTATACCACAGAGTAGAGCTGAATCAGTAAGTAGTATCTGAACTAGGTTTTACTGAGTGATTTGAAGTGGGGACTGAGTAAACTGATATTCAAGAAGTGTCAGTTGTATAAGATAGTCAGGATTCTTAAATGAGTTACAGAAGTGATCACCTGATATAGGGGAAAGGAACCTAAGCTGAGAGTTAAGAGATCTGACTCTTGGGCGCCTGGGTGGCTCAGTGGGTTAAAGCCACTGCCTTCGGCTCAGGTCATGATCTCAGGGTCCTGGGATCGAGGCCCACATCGGGCTCTCTGCTCAGCAGGGAGCCTGCTTCCTCCTCTCTCCTCTCTCTCTGCCTGCCTCTCTGCCTACTTGTAATCTCTCTCTCTGTGTCAAATGAATAAATAAAATCTTTAAAAAAAAAAAAAAAAGAGATCTGACTCTTTAAACCTGAGTGCCTCTGGCTACCTCTGTGAACCTAGCCCTCACATCCTTTATTTCAGTAGCTTGCTATACTTCATCTCTTTCAGAATCATCCCATAAGCTGAACATCTAACATTTTCAAAAACCAAGGCTCAGAGAGATTGTGTTGATGAACATCACACAGGGTTGGAGATTAGGTTCCAGGGGTCTTAAGTATGAGTCTTGTACAAAAGCTCAGTCCCCATCAGGGCAGTCCCCATCAGCATCGTCTGAGAATTTGTTAGAAATGTCACTTGTTGGCATCTCCCAGACTTCCTGAATCAGAATATTCGGGGATGGGCCCTGGAATCTGTTTTAGCAAGCCTCCTATGTGGTTCTGATTTGAGAAGCACAGCACCACTGTGATTTGGCATGGACATCATCACTTCTTAAATGCTATAGAGAAGGGAACCCAAGATATAAGCCTGACAGAAAGGTAAAGTTCAGGAAAAAGAGGCACTAAATCAAGTGTAAGAAGATGGGTTGATGACGCATGGAGTCCAGTAATTGCCTGGAATGCAACCCATTATTTTTGTATTAATTCGAACTTTTTGTTTTGAAATAAGTATAAATTCACAGGAAGTTGCAAGGATAATACAGACAAGTCCATGAACTGTTGACCCAGTTTTCCCAATGTGAGCGTGTGTGTGTGTGTGTGTGTGTGTGTGTGTGTGTGTGTGTGTGTATATATATATATATATATAGAGAGAGAGAGAGAGAGAGAGAGATTTTATTTACTTATTCATGAGAGACAGAGAGAGAGAGGCAGAGGCAGAGGCAGAGGGAGAAGCAGGCTCCCCGCTGAGCAGAGACCCTGATATGGAACTCAATCCTAGGACTCAAAGATTATGGTCTGAGCTGAAGGCAGACCCTTAACCATCTGAGCCACCCAGGTGCCCCCAATTTTTATATTTTAGAAAACTATAGGGAAATATGATAACCAGGAAGTTGATTTTGGTACAATATATTTATATAGTTCTATCTCATATTTATTACATGTGTAGATACATGTAACCATCACTGCAATCCAGATACCGAACTATTCCATCACCACAAAGATCTTCCCAAGTTACATCCTCTTACCATCCCATACACTTGTCAACCACTACTTTGGTCTCTGTTGCTATAATTGTACATCAATAGTTTATTCTTTCAATGCTGAATTATATTACTTCACATGAATGTGCCAGTTTGTTTAATCATTTACTCGTTAAAGGATATTTGTGGTTTTTTTTCTAGTTTTGGGCTATTATGAATAAAGATGCTATTAACATTCATGTACCAGTTTTCATGTAGAAATAATTTTTCATTTCTTGGAAACAAATGTCCAAGAGTATGATTGCTTGGTTGTATGACAGGTATATATTTAGTTTTAGTTTTTGATTTTTAGGAAACTGCCAAATGATTTTCCAAAATAACTCTATAATTTTATGTTCTGAACAACTGTGTATGAGATATCAAGTTTCTGTGCATCCTCATGAACAATTGTTATTGTCACTATTTGATTATAGTCCTTAAGAGTGTGTAGTGGTATCTCATCATGGTTTTAATATACATGTTCTTAATGGCAAGTGATACTGAGAAAATTTTTATGTGCTTATTTGTCATCCGAGTATGATTTTTGGTGGAATATACCCTCTTCTATTCATGTCTTTCACCTATTTCCTAGTTGGGTTGTTTGCTTTCTTACTGTTGAGTATATTCTTTATTTATGCTGAATACTAGTCCTTTCTCAGATATGAAGTTTGCAAATATTTTCTCCCTCTCTGTAGCTTGTCTTGTCATTCTCTTAATAGGGTGTTTCTCAAACCAAAATTTTCACTTTTGATGAAACCCAATTTTCCAATTTTCCTTTTAAGAATGGTGATTTTTAGTGTTATGTCTAAAAAACTCTTCACCGAGCCCCAGGTCCCAAAGATTTTTTTTTCCTATGTCATTTTATAAAAGCTTTAGAGTTGGGTGCCTGGGTGGCTCTGTTGGTTGAGCGACTGCCTTCAGCTTGGGTCATGACCCTCGAGTCCCAAGATCAAGTCCCACATCGGACTCCCTGCTCGGTGGGGGATCTGCTTCTCCCTCTGACTTCCCCCTCTCATGCTCACTCTCTCTCATTCTCTCTCCCTCTCAAATAAATAAATGAAATCTTTTAAAAAACAAATAAAAACTTTAGAGTTTTATATTTTACATTTAAATCTATGATCCATTTGACCTTGATTATTTTTTTAAACTTTTTACTATGCATGAACTTTGACATACAGATGAACAGAAATATAAACTCTCCAAACCTATCATATAGATTTAACATCATGTTATTAAAAGGAAGTCAGGGGCGCCTGGGTGGCTCAGTGGGTTAAGGCCTCTGCTTTCGGCTCGGGTCATGATCTCAGCGTCCTGGGATCGAGGCCCGCATCGGGCTCTCTGCTCAGCGGGGAGCCTGCTTCCTCCTCTCCGTCTCTGCCTGCCTCTCTGCCTACTTGTAATCTCTCTGTGTCAAATAAATAAATAAAATCTTTAGAAAAAAAAAATAAAAAAAAAATAAATAAATAAAAGGAAGTCAGGGCAACAGGGCAGTTGTCTACATTGAAAGTTACTTAAAAGGCCAAACAGTCAAATGTAATAAATGGAAACTGATTAGATCACAGTTTGAATAGAACAACCATGAAATACATTTTGAGATAATTAGGGAAAGCTGAACATGAACTAGGATGCTATTAGATAATATTGATATAATTATAGTAAGTTGTAGTGGGTGTAATAATCTCATCATTAAACAAGAAAATGTTCTTACCTTTTAGAAATACATACTAAGATATGTAGTGGTAAACTATCATGATGTCTGATATTTCTTTTTAAAATTTCAGCAAAAAAATCATGAAGTAAATATGGCAAAATGTTACTGGTTGTTCACTGGTTCCCTAAAGGGGAACTGTTCTAACAGTTCTAACATCTCAGTCTTTGAAGTATGGGACAAAGGGACAGTAACCAGATAAAATATGAAGCAGAACTTGGGAAAGACTTTACTGAAAAAGAGAACATGGAGGTAACAGTGAAAATTCAATTAACTTAATTCAATCTAATGGATATTTACTAAGCAATTGAGCATTTGTTTTCTACAAAGCACTGTTCAGCATATTGGAGGATTTGAAGGTTGATTACATATTCCCTCCTATCCAGGAAACAAAGTGATGTCTTGAAAAAGTTATAAAGTGTTATAGGAAGGATGAAGAAAAGTCTTCCAGGTAGAGGAAGTGGAGAAGTCAGGGAGCAAGGACATCCAAAGACATCACCTTAAGTGGCTCAGTGGATTAAAGCCTCTGCCTTCGGCTCAGGTCATGATCTCAGGGTCCTGGGATCGAGGCCCGCATCAGGCTCCCTGCTCAGCAGGGAGCCTGCCTCCTCCTCTCTCTGCCTGCTTCTCTGCCTGCTTGTGATCTCTCTCTCTCTCTCTCTGTTGAATAAATAAAATCTTAAAAAACAAACAAACAAACAAAGACATCACCTTAAGTAAACGCATTCATGGGGCACCTGGGTGGCTCAGTCTGTTGTGCATCTGACTCTTGGTTTCTGCTCAGGTCATGATCTACCTGGGTTATGATCTCAGTGTCATGAGAATGAGCCCTGAATTGGGCTCCCCACTCAGGGAATCTGTTTGAGATTCTCTCTCAGTTCTGAAGGCTAGAAATCTGAAATCAGGGCAGGACCATGCTCTCTCTAATGGCAGGGGGAAAGAATGCTTCTTGCCTCCTTCTAGTTCCTCATGGTTGCTGGCACTTCTTAGGAACTCTTCGGTTTGTAGATTGCAATCTCTGCCTCTGTCATCACATGGCCATCTTCTCCTTGTGTCCCTTTTCTCTCCTTATAAGGTCACCAGTTCTACTGAACCAAGGGCCCACTCTACTCCATAATGATGTCATCTTAATTTCATTACATCTACAATGGTCGTATTTCCAAATAATGGTTCTATTTCCAAATAACTCCATATTCTGGAGTACTGAGGGTTACGACTTCCCTATAGCTTTTTGAGGGAGCACAATTCAACCCATAAGAAAACTGATTCTAAAAATCAATTACTTCCATAAAACATGTGCTTTGGGTTTGGCTAACTTAGAAATACGACAGCTTTGCCTCAGGAACAATTTTCTTTTTCCTTTTTTTTTTTTTTAAGATTTTATTTATTTATTTGAGAGAGGGCACAAGTTAGGGGGGCCAAAGGGAGAGGGAAAAGCAGAGTCCCCCGTGAGCAGGGAGTCCAACGTGGGGCTTGATCCCAGGATCCTGGGATCATGACCTGAGCCCAAGGCAGACACTTACCGACAGATACCCAGGCCCCCCAAGAAACAATTTCTCAGCCTACGTTGAATGTGCTGTCTCTGAGATAAGATGGATAGTATTTAGTCCCTAGCTTTCTGTGATCAGTGTGTTCTTGTCTCAATTCACATTATTTAAACACAAAAACATATTTTTAGGGTGTTAATGATGAACCCATCTTATATTGTGCAAACCTAAGTTGAAGCTTTAAAGAGCAATCTTTCAGAATTTCATTCAACAACGGATTTGTTCATCTGTTTAGCGGGAAGTTACCAGCACACATAGGTTTCTTGGCAACTGAGCTATTTTTGCTTATGGAGAACTAAAGAGGAGCTGAAGGGTATTTAAAACAACAGATTCCCAACTGTTGGGAATTATGAGTCTGTGTCCTTGTTTAATATCTTTCTGGACAGCTGCCTCCTGCTTTAATGGCTCTGGAACTTTCCACTGACCAGACACTTTCTGAAAGGCCCGTGGCAGGGCTGGTGGAAGCCATTAGGCAGTGTAGGCTTCACATTGACAAGATGCACAATAAGCGTTTGTCACGTGAGAGAAAGCTGAGGAGAGTCAAGGATGATGCTTGCCTTGGGGATGCCGTAAGGTTTATGTCAACTAGTTTCTACCTACAGCGACTGATGAGCCCTACAGCAGCATGGCACCATGGTCCGGGATGAAACCGTGGCCCAGAGGTCGTGGGTGTGGGTGTGGTTTCGCAGCAGGTTTCATAACCTCTTTCATGCCCCAATGTCTTAATCGGTGAAATTGTAAAATAAGTTCTACCCAACAAATCTGTGGTCATGATCACCTAGGGGAGGGCCTGATTTGGGGAAGGAGGGACAGAGAAATTCTTGCTTTGACTCTTTCCTTTCTTTCATCTTCCCCACCTTTTGGCAGTAACCCAGGGACAGTGGGAGTCCTTTTGGGGGGGAGGGGGAGGATTTTATTTTAAGACGGTAGGGCTTTATTTCTAAAGAAGTAGGAGCTTCATTCCCTTTCCACCAGTTCAAGGGGATAAGAAACTCTACTGTCCTGGATTCCTGTCCTCAAGAAGGTGACACGTGGTTGAGGAGGATGGAAATATATTTTCTCAAACTTCACCATTGTTGGCATCATCACATTCCCATAACTGTCACGCTGCCATCACCATTATCAACAATCATTAGTGTTTATGAAGTGTCTGCTATGGTCCAGGCACTGCGCTACAAACCTGTTTATATAGAACTCATTTAGTATCCCCAGAACCCTTTGAGTTAGGTACTGTTCCTTTCTGTCAAAACTGGAGAAGCAATGCAGCAGGGTAAGCCGGAGCTGGACTTGCTGGGTTTAAGTCCCTGTCCACTGTGTGCGAGCCTGCCTCGCAGGGCGACATATTTAATCACTCGGCGCTCTGTTATTCTCAACAAAACATGGGTGACAGTGATGATAAGTGTACCCGCATTGCAGGACTACATGGGTTGGAAGCAAATGGTGCTTTGAACACATTTCATAGAGTAAGAATTCAGCCAATGCTTGCTATTCTCATCTCTCTCTTTTAGATGGAGAAACAGACTCGGAGTTCAACCGACTAGACAGAGCTGATGCCATTTTTACATAGTGGCCCTGAAATCTGACCACAGGCAATGTGATTCTGCAGCTCGCATTCAAAACCTCGACACTCCACATCTAAATTGAATTTAATCACTAAAAGCCGTCCACCATCAGAGAGCTGGCACGATGCCAGGCAGACCTCAGGACTGGGGACCGGCACAGCTGATCAAGGCTCACACCACATTCCCACAGGCTGGAATAAAAGTGAAATACGGCTTTGTTTGGAGATTCCCATGACACCCTCCAAACAGGGTGGAGACACACTGATTTAAAACCCTTCAAATCCTGGAGATTGAATTGCAGGAAAGGTCAGGGGCAGGGATATGGGAAGCTCTCGTTGGCCTTTTGAAGCCTGAACTCGGGGGGAGTTTTAAGAGGAACACAAAAATTCCTCTTTGCCTTCCCTTTCCTCTTGGGTTTGGTAGACGCAGCCCGAGGACAGCCTGTTCGGTGGGTAGATTGAGAGCAGAGGTTGGACACCCAGAGTGCCTTAAGTTACTCCACCAAATGTGGAACCTGGTCTCTCTGTCCGAGCCAGTGCTGGGGCTGCCTGGCCCTGTAATTAGCGGGGCTGTTGAAATCCACAGATTTGTCAGGCAAGGATACGCACAATCCTACCCCCAGGCACTCACCTTCCAGTTCTTCCTCAGATGCATTTAGCAGCAGCTGTGACTGAGGTCTGATACTGAAGTCTGATGATACATAAAAACACTGAATCCATATTTCATAAGAACAAACACACACTCTTTTCCTCTTTGTTATTCTTTGATTATATGCACAGACTTGAGCCAAACTTTTCTGGACTTGGAGAGTGTTTTTGTTTTGCTTTTTTTTTTTTCTTCTCAATTCTGGCACCCCAAGTACTTCATGACAGAGTTGATTCAGAACCAGTCTTAAAGTCTTCTACTTGGGGGGCCCAACCAGGCCTAAATGAAAACCATCATCGCCAACCCTAGGGGACCCTAAAGTTTGAGCACAAGCTTTGTCACAGGGGCTGGTTGCCAGGGACCTTCCTCTTTGTTACAAGGAGTTTGGGGTCCTTATGTGTTCCAGAATGCCATGTTCTCTGCTAAACTTCCAAAAAGCTGAATGCAGGACATATGGATCCTTTATTTATTTTTTTTTTAATTTGGGTTTTTTTTTTCTTTCCAAAAATGAAGACAGAAGTTTAGGCATCTTTAAGAAACCTCCTTGGTCGAAACAGTGAACTCTGAACAAATGAATTCCCTGTCTGTAGAAGGTAAGCCAGAGAGCATTCATGGTCCCCTCAGAACAGATGCCCACCTCTCTCCCAAACTTCCTTCCCCAGCTCGTGGACCAGACCACGTGGCTTTTTATTCAGAGAACTGGTTTAGTGCTAATGTCTGTCCACTGGTTCTGGAGCTGTGACCCCTGACATAGACGAAGCTCATCTTCAGAACGTGCAAATCATGACTCAGACCCACAGAACCGCCAGGCCCACATTGACTTCAAAAATCTCGGTATCAAAAAAAGATTTCACAGGTGACCTCATTCATTCATTTGGCCTTTTGTTCCCAGTTCTCCGTAGAACTGATAAAGACCTCTGATTACAAAACAAGCTTCACAAGCCGCTTTTCTCTTCTGAGCTTCAGCTTTTCTCTCTGAGAAAGACGGGCCAAATTATGTCCGATGTCTCTTCTGATCTAAAACTACGTTTCTGGGCGATAGTTTAGTATCTCCCTTCTACAAAGCAGCTTCTTTAACCTCCTAGAGGAAGTATTATAAATATAGAAACATAGCAGGCAAAGCCAAGCTCTTACAATGCCTGATTCCCCAACTAATGATCAATCACATAGGACTTTTTAAAAGTTTAAATAGCTAAAATTGATTCTAAAATTGTGAAACCCCGCTCATTAATATGGGTATTAATCAACCAATCTGTGACTCGAAGACCAAAGAGCTCTGCCTTTCTCTTCCCCTCCTTTGAGTTCCTGCCCTTCCATTGCCATCTTCACAATAACCCTATGAAGGAATTCTATAGATGTCTGTTGTTTGGGGGACTCCGGAGTTTTCTGGTAAGAAGATATCTGCTACCTTTTGGAGAACTACCTCCTTTTTCCTGTGTACAGAATTAATGGCAATGGCTATTGAAGAGTTCTGCCCAGTCTTAACCAAAGGGTAGTCATGGGACCTATCAGGATGGACCTGTGGACCAATCAGAATCTCCCTTGTGAGAATTTAAACAAAGACAGAAAGGAGGGCATGGGAAAGAGTAGGAATCAGGGCAAGAATTCTCCTTTAGTTACTTAAAACTGCTATGTGTCTACCCTCTTCTTTACCTGGCCCTCTGGTCTTTCCTCATTAGAAACTCCAGTACATTCTTTCTCTGCTCTGATTAGCCAGTCATGTTCCATTGCATTCAAGAGAAGGATTATTTAAAAATGAGAAAATGTAGACTCGTTGAATCTATGTAACTTACCCAGGGTTACCCATCTTATGAATGGCAGAGCAGGATTCTAATTCACATCTTTAGCCCAAACCAGTGCTTTTAACCACTCCAATCTTAGATTCCTTTAGATTCACTAAGCTGCATATTATTAGATAAACAGATATCCTTGTTTTTCGGTAATCAGAATAACATAAGTGGATGCCATTATTTTAACACCCTCCAAAAATGTGTTTATTGAGATACGATTTAATGCAGTGTTGTTAGAATTTATAGGAAAAAAATTATAAGGAGGTTATGAGAAATTGGAGAAAGCATCAAACTTGAAGGAAGAAAATCTTTTTTGAATTAATTCTGCCTCATCATAGACTTTAAAAAAGTTTTTTATACTGCTGAGTCCCAATTTCTTCATCTATATAATGGGGCTATTATGGAAGATGAAAAAGTTGAACAGCAAATGTCATTATTCTGAGGAATATCTCTATTGATGCCACTTAGTTTGATTTCTATTAATTAAGTTCAGTAAAATACAAGTTTGGCCACACAGTGAACAAATTCTTTTTAAGTGAGACACTTTTCTGCTTCTGAGACCTTGAAGTTGGCACTCGCTCCCTCAACCCTGTGTTTCATGACATCTTCCTTACTAAAAAAATGGGGAGTTATTAATATTTAATCTACAGGCTTGTTTAGTGTTAATGAAATCATGTATTCAAAACTGCTTGTCATTTGGTAAGCACTCAACCAAAATTTACTTGTCACTGACTTAAGGGTTCTGTATTTTTTAAGATAAATAACATTTATTCACTCACTTGATCTATTATTTACTCACTCGATCAGCCAATACAAAGTCTTCAGTTGATACACATCATGTTGGTAAGATATGTTTACAAAGATGAGTGAGACATTGCCTTCCTCCTTGTCCATATCACAGTCTGTTAGAGATGAGAAGAGAGAGACTTTTAAATAACTAAATATAGTATATTAAGGGCATAATTCCTGGAAAATACAAGTGCCATTTGGAAATAAAAGATGGAGTCACTGACTCTTGTTTAGTCACTATCCAAAGTCTTCACAGGGGACCTTATGGGAGGTTGCGACAGGTTGAGGGTAATAATCAGGGCTGGTGAACTAGTCTTGAATAGGAATCAGTTGAATTAAAGTGATTATCTCCTACTTTTACTGTAAATCTAAGCCTTCATCTACTGTACCATTCACACCCGTCAACTTAGTTTAAATAGGAAAAAAAAAGGGAAGATTTTATCAGTGGGTTTAGAGTAGAAGCAAAACAAAACAAAACAACTGGTCCATATGTTCTCATTCACGATAGTACAAAGAGAATGAGGTTATAACTGGGGCCCATCTCCATCTGACTCCAGAAGTTCAGCTGGACTAGATCAACTCTGAAGAAATATTTGTGTTTATATACGGATTCTCACCCCGTTATATTTCTGTAGACTGCCTGTTATCTGGTCTATGAAGGAAATGACTCAGGCATAGAAAGGAAAGACAGATAATACCTATGGCATCACTGGATTTGTCCCTTGCCAGATAGTATCATTCCAATGGAGATGCTTTCTTAACTGGACTTTGTCCAGCCTGGGCTTCTGTCCATGCACTGAGATATGAGCTCTATATGCCCAGAGTGATGTTCTGAACAGTTTGGAAAGTGGCCATCTCATGGGGGTCACAGCAACATAAGGAGCCTCAGTCAAGGTCCCAGAAGGTCAATGGAAGCTTTCAGCCCTCTTTACACTCTCTAATCTCTAGCTGTCTCTTCTGTTAAAAATATACTTGGGGAAAACTATTACTGGTTCCAAATTGCCATCCAATGCCTAGATTCTTGGCAATGCTGGGTGGGACTTTCCCTGGGTGGAGCTGAAAATTAGGCAAGAGATAGCTGTAGTCATCATTGTACACAGAATTAGTGTATTTCCCTTTTTAAAATTATCTTCTCCAGATACCCAGAGATACACACACACACACACACACACACACACACACACACACAAATGTTACCAGCTATCAAAGATAGTAAAAAAATGTAAAACCCTGGGCGCCTGGGTGGCTCAGTGGGTTAAAGCCTCTGCTTTCGGCTCAGGTCATGNTGTAAAACCCTGGGCGCCTGGGTGGCTCAGTGGGTTAAAGCCTCTGCCTTCGGCTCAGGTCATGATCTCAGGGTCCTGGGATCGAGGCCCGCATCGGGCTCTCTGCTCAGCGGGGAGCCTGCTTCCTCCTCTCCCTGTCTCTCTGCCTGCCTCTCTGCCTACTTGTAATCTCTCTCTCTGTGTCAAATGAATAAATAAAATCTTTTAAAAAAAAATGTAAAACCCTGTTTTGTGTGCTTAAATACACATTCATGCAATATTGATTAAAACATGGATAAAAACAATCTTGGACCCACAGTCTATGTTTAACCAAGAAACACAGTTTTAAGTATTTCCCTGGGTCTCACTCGAGTAAGTTCTTGATTTGTGGAAATGAAGAGCAGAGAAGAGGAAAATCCCTTTTCAAAATTTGATTTTGCATAGGCAGGTACAAGATTTATAAAAGTTGAACCTTCAGTACCATTATTTTAGACCTGCATGCATTCAATAATATTTATTGGGCACATTCTATCTATCAAGCACTGTTCTAGGCTCTGAAATCTAGACTATCCCCCTGATCTCTGGGTTTTATTGATACTCTAGGTGCCGAGAGAGACCACAATCAAGTAAACAGATAAATATTATTGTTTCCATTAATGATTAATGTGCTGAGAAAAATTACAGGACACTGTGTTGGAAAGTGACTGTGTTGGAAAATGGCAATGTCACCTTAGGGAGCATGGTCAGATAAGGTCTCTCTCTGAGGAGGTGAACTACATAGCAAATAAATAACAACAGGTAGTGATCCTGAAGTAGAAACAAGCTTGTCTTGGCTGAGGAGCGGAAAGAGTGCCAGTGTAATAAGGAAGAACAGAGGTCATGGAAACAGAAGGCAAAGCATGTGGAACCTTGTGGAGTGTGGTATCCCAAGAGAAGAAGACACTTGAAGGCTTCTAAGCAGGTGAATGACATGATCTCACACTGACTGTTCCATGGAAACATGAAGAGGGGCCGGAGTGGAGGGAAGGATGGATGTCTGTGACGACAGGCACAAGATGGTAAGGCGGTGTGGCTGGGTGGTGCCAATAAGGATGAGAAAAGTATCCATTAGGACTTGGGGCCCCAATCTGACTTCTGCCATGGGACAAATATGAACGTCTCCTAATGCTCGAAACTTATAACAGGAACTCAAATCTGAAGGATTTTTCTGAATTTCCGATGGCCTTTCCCTTCTCTTATTTTTATTGAGCCTGACAGCTGCCCTACGAGGTTTGTAGCAGGGGAGTTCTTAGACTTTGACAAATGAAGAAATTGGGGTTTTCACTAAGAGTCAACCAGAACATGGTAGAACCAGAGCTCAAATCCATCGGATGCCAACTCCGTGTTTCCCCTACTGGCCCCCCTATCAGGTTTTAGGCATTACAGAATATTTACTTTGTCAGACACAAAACTGTATTGAGTTAAGTGCTCTTCTCGAAGTCAGAACATACTAGGCAATTAAAACAGTTTACCTGCTTTGTGTCTAAAGGAAAAGAAGGGCCTCTATTCCTAGGAAAAAAAATCCCCAGGCTCTATAGAAGCCACCAAATGGGTGATTTAAAATGCATTTTTGAGGTACATTGAAGGACACAACGAGTGGAATTTGTGCCTTTTGCAAGATTGAAATCGTGGCAGATCCAGAAACTGCTGCCCCATTCCATTTCACTGGTGTCCCCCAAAATTTACCTGTTATGCTTTCGCAGGTAGAATGAATTGTGTACTGGCCACATATGTGAGGCATTGCTGTGGTGGTCTTACACTGCAAGTTAAGGTCTAAAAACACACTAGCTGTGAAAGCAACATAAATGGGTTTTAAACCGTACTACAGCTGTTAAGTTCCCCGTGCCTGGAGATGCTAATGTCAGCTCATCATGTGATAGTAATACATACAATACATTGTGAACCTGGAAAAAAAAGTTAAGATAAAATGCATTTCTGAGACGTAAAATTCCTCAGTATTTGAGTTGAGTATCTCAGGCCTTGGCCCAGTGGTTTGCTATGGAAAGAAATTTTAAGAAGGAAGGAACGAAGAAGAAGAAAGAGAAGAAGAGGAAGGAGAAGGAGAAGGAGAGGGAGATGAAGGAGGAGGGGGAGGGGAGAGGGAGGAGGAGGGGAAGGGGGAGGGGGGGGAG
>LNAC01000487.1:972511-1009638 GCA_002007465.1 Ailurus styani
GGCTCTCTGCTCAGCAGGGAGCCTGCTTCCTCCTCTCCCTGTCTCTCTGCCTGCCTCTCTGCCTCCTTGTGATCTTTCTCTCTGTGTCAAATAAATAAATAAAATCTTTAAAAAAAAAAAAAGAGAAGGAGAAAGAAACATAAATCAAGTAGTTGCTTAGGAAGTAGGGGGAAAGGAAAGAAAATTTTATTAAACTTATATTATGTGGCAAATATCTTTCGTAGGGACGTTTCATAGGCCGTCTTGATTGCACAGTAAATTTGAGATGCATCATCTCCATTATTATTCAGATGAGGAAAATAAGGCTCAAAGAAGTGGTGTGATTTTTCTCCAGTTTAAGTCCATCTGCAACCAAAGCCCAGATATAAAATAAATGAGACCTCCAAACTTGTTCTGGCCTCGTGCACTTCCAAAGTGAGTAGTGTGGCAATGATTTGTTTGGGGCAAGAACTTAAGAAGATCCATTTTTGATAGGTTATGAGATTTATTTCATGGTACTGAAAATTCCAGGTATTGCTATAGACAGCCCAAGGTGGCTTCTTACTTAAAGTCTAGATATCAAAGACCCATAAACCTGAAAAGCTTATAATTTACAACTCTTTTTGAGGGGAATGGATTTAAGCATAGCCTCAATCTGTCAGATTTAAGAGAGTAGCTGCCCAGAAATTGCTAATTTGAGGTTTTCTGCATTATAAAGCAGGCCAAAACATCTGGATAAAAGAGACCCAGATGCTAGCCTCAGGGTTTGTAGCCAGCTGTGCAACCTTGAGCTAGGTGCTAAAATCAACAGGTTTGCAGTTGATTCTTTTGAGATAAGCAGCCTTCGCTCTCCCTCTTTCTTCAGGTCTTGACTCATTCCTACAACAGTTTGAGGCCGCTGAGTGGGACCCAGTGAAGTTCCTTCGTGCAGTGATGATACTGATAGTTTGATTTAAACAGCCCTTCAACTTTGATCCCAGAAATCCTCTTTCCAAGATTTTTGTTTCCTTAAAGCTTTCGTCAATGTTCTTTGTGTTTGACTGGAAGACACACACCACGTGTTGTCTAGAAAAGTGGGATGTGTCCTTAGGTAACACGCTCCTGCCTCCATTCTTTCTGAGTGAACGTGTACAGTCGCGATCCTCTCCTGACCTAGTTAAAAAATGATCGTATTTGATTTTTCAACTCGACAACCCAACTCAATCCAAGATAAAAGGCAACTTTCCCTTCAGGGTATGAAGCAGTTGTGCTTCTTCTCAGTCAGTGCCCTATACGATGCCAAGTTGTGTCAAAGATTAGGCTCACCTACTCTTTGCACCTTTCCCCAACATACCAGGATCGAACTCCTAGTTGCCCTGAACAGCAGAGCTAAAACAAGTCACCTCGATTTGCTCAAGCCAGGGTGGGGAGACCTTCCTGACAGCAAATGGGCAAACTGAACTCCTTGAGAGGAGCCTGTCTCTGTGGCTCAAAGGCTGAGTCGAAGGAACCTGAAGGCTCCTCCCCCTTCACTCCTGTGGTCTCAGCACCTGGAGCTGATTACTCAAGAAATAAGGAGCTTAAGCTTTGTGTGTTTTTTCTAGATTTGAGTGAAAACGAATCCAACTTGTGGTGTCAGGAATTATATACTCGTGTTACCTAAACTACATTCTGCAGGATAAAAATGTTAATCCAGATGTGAGCTCACATCCATGTGGAATGGACACCCTAGTCGCCAAAGTGTAGAAATTTCTGTATGGGATGGGCCTTCCTTGCAGATTCATAAGACGTCATCAGCACGTTGAGGTTTTTGAGCATTTCTGCAGGAAAGAACGCTGACTAAGGTAAAGGGATGAGTGTGTCCAACAGGGAGCAAAGCAATCTACTTGAGTAGGACAGCAAAAATTAGTAGGATTAAGGCCTGTCAAGACAGTAGAAACAGATCATTAGCCTTGAAGGCACTCGTAGAGATTTAATACTTTTATCTCATTGACAATGAGATAAAATCAAACCTTTATATTCAGAGTTAGGTCTTTGAAGGCAAATTGTGACAGAAATGTAGAGAATCCATTGGATGGAACAGAAATGAGGAAAAGAGGTAGTTAGGAGGTATCTTAACCGCTCAGGTAAGAGATGCAGAATCTTAACTAGGGTGAGAGAGGAATTTGAGTGTCCCCGCAAGCAGGGAATCAAACAGTTGTTGTGACCCACTGGTTACAAGGCATAAAAAAGAAGCTGAAGATGGTGTTTGGGGAACTGGAGGGAGTGCTGGAGGGAATGGGATGAAAGTAGTCAAGTGCCTGGAAGAACAGTACCGGTTTATTATAAGCAAACTTGAACCAAATCATATTTATTTATGTGGGACACTCAAATCCAAACCTCTGTCATGTAGTTTGGTTTGCGATATTGTTTAGCATCCCAGTCAAAATTATCTACACGCCCTGTGCCCTATCAAATTGAAATATCTCATTCTAGTATCTCTCCCGGTTGGATTATGGTCTTCTGTGAACTACCTTCAAGTGTACTTTCTTTTAAGATTTTATCATTAAGCAATCTCCATGCCCAATGTGGGGCTTGAACTTACAACCTCGAGATCAAGAGTCACATGCTGTACCAATTGAGCCAGGCAGGCACCCCTGAAATGTACTTTCCATAGCTTAGTCTGCCCTCTTGGTTAAAAACAGCCCCCCCTTCAATTAAACTTGTTAATTCTGTGAAAAGGAACGTTTACCAAAATCACACTTTATTACTTTACCCGTATTCTTTTCATTTGGGAAGTCCTTAGTCTCCATAAATCTGCACCTCCTTAAAGAATCACCCCAATGCCACACTACCTTGAAGCCTGTCTACAGAGCTAATCGTCCACTTCATTCTTTCTTCTTATATCGCCACGCCATGCTTCACACCTTTATTATTCCCCTTTGTACCAAATGTTTGTGTAATTAGCATGTTCCTTTTACTCAGTTATAAGCGCTTTGAGTCCACCTTTTGGTTTCCTGCTCAGGACAGAGGTTCAGTAAGCTTCCAGAAAACCAGGTGTCTGTCAACATCCATATTTGAATAGCTCAAGAGGAAAATGCAAATATCTGAATGACAGTTATCACAGAGATGATTCGTCTGAGGAAAACAGAAGATACTAGATTAGAGCAACGCTTCTCAGATTCAGTGTGAGGAAGTCGTCCAGGGATTTTATTAAACAGGTTCTGGGGGCCGGCCTGGGATTTTGATTCAGTGGGAATGGAGCAGGGCCATGCGTTTGCATTTCTAACAAATGCCCAGCTGATGCTGGTGTTGCTGGACCACGGACTGCACACTATATTACCTGTTCGAAGGTTAAGTCTGACATCAGAACGCCTGCCCCTGAGTTCCATCACCACAATTTACTGGCTTTAGGATCTCACAGTACCAACACTCTTTAAGACTCTGATCCCTCACCTGTAAGCAGCAATCACAGTGGAAGCCCTTCTTTGGACTAATAGAACTAAAACAGCCAGTCTATACAAAGTGCTCCTGACAGTCCCTGACACCTGGTAGGTGCTCAAAAATTAGGTGTTGGGTTGAGTATTTAATGGTACAAATAAGTCAATAGATTCCTAAAGACCAAGGGCCACTAAACCATGGCCTGCAGGCCAAACCTGGCTCATTGCCTGTCTGAGTAATGCGGATAAACTCAGAATGGTTTTAAGAAATTTAAGCTACGGGCACCTGGGTGGCTCAGTGGGTTAAAGCCTCTGCCTTCGGCTCAGGTTACGATCTCAAGGTCCTGGGATCGAGCCTCGAATAGGGCTCCCTGCTCGATGGGGAGCCTGCTTCCTCCTCTCTCTCTGCTGCCTCTCCGCCTGCTTGTAATCTCTCTCTCTCGTCAAATAAATAAATCTTTAAAAAAAAAAAGAAATTTAAGCTACTAAAAAATATGAAAGATGTCATAATGCATGAAAATTATAAATTCAAATTTCGGTGTCCATAAAGGATTATTGGAACATGGGCACACATTCGTTGGTGTGCCTATGCACACTTTTTGTGCTATAAGAGCAGAGTGAGTAGTCCCATGACTGGCCACGTGGCCAGGAAAGCCTACAGCATCACTCACTGGCCCTTCACATGAAGTTGGCGAACCTCTTAAAGAGCACCAAGTGACTTTATCAGTCAGTTATTGGTATTAGAACCATCACTCAGTGGCAATAATGTTCAGTGACTCCTGTGTATATATATAAATACACGACACATATACATATATATATATATATATATACTGTTTATATGTAAATAATTTATGTCTGCATTTAGGTAGATACCTAATTTAACTGTACCCAAGTAACAAGGGAGTCTTAGGAACCAAATAATAAAAAGGAAATTGGGAAATAAGATGAATTTGAGGGATGAGTGGCAAATTGGATTACCATCAAAGCTCCTCAAAACAGGAAATGCTATTAGATGCCCCAACCCACTTTAAAAAAAAAAGCAGTATTTATTATCCTTCTGATTATCAAAACAATACAGGATCATGGTATTTGAAAAATACAAAAATGTATACAACATAGAAATCGGTGATATTCCCAATAGTAGAGATAACCACATTTATTTTATTTTTTTTTTTAAAGATTTTTTATTTATTCATTTGACACAGAGAGAGAGATTACAAGTAGGCAGAGAGGCAGGCAGAGAGAGAGGAGAGGGGAGGAAGCAGGCTCCCTGCTGAGCAGAGAGCCCGATGTGGGCCTCGATCCCAGGACCCTGGGATCATGACCTGAGCCGAAGGCAGCGGCTTTAACCCACTGAGCCACCCAGGCGCCCAGATAACCACATTTAAACATGTTATTTGTACAAAATTGGGATGTTACTGTACAAAATGGTTATATATTTTTAATGTAACATTTGTCCAATTTCACATATCTTCTGAGAATATTTTAATGGCTAATAACGTTCCATTGTTTGTAAATGCCGTAATTCATTTAATTACTGCTCTCTATTTTTAAGATGTTTCTAATATTTCTAAATATAATAATTAATTAAACAGACTTGCTTATGACTTTTCTGGGAATGTTTTCCCCACACACACTTTGGTAAGTTACTATAATAAAACAATTTCTATCTAAATTTGGGCTGCTTCCAAGGGAAGTAGAAGGTTAAGACTAAAGACAAGAGTTATGTTAATTGGGTCTCTCTCTCTCCTGTTTTCCAGATTTCCAAACCACACCAATTTAGGGGACTTCTGCTTCATGATTAATAACATTAAGTGACTTCTATTATCTTTGACCAAGCACGTTTGTTTTCTGCATATCCCCTTCTTAAATCTATTCCACTACAAATCAGGAAAACACAGCTTTTGTTCTGTTTGAAATGCCCCCTTCCCTTAGAAAAAAAGGCAATGCTCTTATCAAAAATATTTTATTTACAAAAAAAAATCAGTTATACTATACATCCTATACTGGAAATACATTGAATAATTGCTAAAATAAATACAGGCAATTAATTCAATTTTTTAAAAGAATGAGAGAATTTGACATTTGAAAGTTATCAAAGCTTAACTTAGAACATAAATAGTTAAAAAGGCAAACTCAAGTTTTAGTTTCATTTATTGGCATGCTGTGCTCTGTTTCCCACAAACTCTCCCCTCAGTGAGTCTGAGTTGCCGAATGGTATGTACCTTTTTGTAGTCCGAAGGTAGAATGTACAGCTTTGTCCTAGGCAGAATAGATGGAACATGGCGTCTGCGTGGAGAGGAAGCAGAATGGCTGAACACTTCTCCACATTCACACTCCACTTCATCACAACATGTTTTATGCAACGACTCGTGTGATTGTTTTTAACACAGGTCTACACAGCACCAGCTACAAGGCAAGATGGGTCACATCTAAAATCAAACTGGGTCACTGAGGCCCTTGGAGTAGTGAAATTAACCGAGTCAAGGTACCTGGTTCACCAATTTTTTCATGTGCCAATTCTTGATACTCTTCTTAAACCTTGGTATTATTTTGACTACGTAAACATATCTAAGTAGGCCAGTAACAGGACAGATGGAGCGGTTATCTGTACCAATTCAGAAAAAATATCCTCCCTGGGAAGTAAAAGACTGAGCTGGACTGTGCCAACTTTGTATCTATAGGCTTTTACACTTACTCAATTGTAGCCAACTCACCCGTGTAAAACTCCTAGTAACATGGAAAGTGAACTGGCAAGCTGAAAGAGAGACAGGTCAATTACGTTCAAATATGTCGACAGGATCTGCTGAATTCAGGCCACAGAACAAAACGATGAACTACGTTGTTTACGTGCCCAAATAACATAAATAATTTTTTCCACTTTCCATTTTAGTCAGCCTGAGAAAACACTGCCAGAATCTCCGTATTTGCCCAGTGTTTTCTTTCAAGGACCAGCATTCCCCACCCCACCAGCTTTTTTTTAAATCTTATGAAAAATTGCACTTTTCTACCCCTTTGGCCTTGATTTTCAATGATTTCCTTTTTTGTGTGTGCACATAAGTATGTATTTCTACTTCCAAAGTGTGAAGGTATATTGGCCTTTTCTAAAAGAAATGAAAAAAGTTAAAATATTGAAAGTTTAAATACTTTTCACAGAAATAAACTATTCCATGTTAAAAGGTAGAGAGAGAGAGAAACATTTTATTCTTTCTATCATGAACAACATCAGTCAACCACGCTTCACATTTTGGGTAGGTTTTTTTTTTTTTTTAAGTATGAATTTTTTTCAGAACCTATTTTAATAATAATAAAAAAGAACAGGTGTATTTTGGCAGAGAAGTAAAATATAGAATATGCAAAATTTGTTTTAAAATTGGCATACAAAATTTTAAAACACAGTACAATTATATAAAAATACAGCACAGCCAACGGCCTTTGAAATTTCCTTTGGCATTTCATTTGGTAGAGTTTAATAGAAAATCCTTTCTAAAAAAAAAAAAATTAGCTATCGACACAGTCCATAAGTTAGGTTGTATACGTTGAAAGAACTTTTCCTTGAGTTTCCAAAATCCTTTTCTTCCATGATAACCCACATAAAGCATGGCTAGTGAGGTATATAGGGCAAACACTGTTAGGCAGATGTACATAAGGAAAAAGTGCATAAACAAAGAATGCTTCCCATTTTCATAGAAATAACAGGTTAAATCTGAGTTTCTTCTCATTGATGTCTTGTTTTACTTTGGCTGAATCAAAATAAACCCATAGAAATGTCTTTGTTCAAGTCCCAGCAGCAGTGATGTGTCTCCTTGAGTGGCATTATCGGATGCCACCATACCCTATAGTCCCGAGAGGGACTAAGGTTTTTGTGTGTCTGCGTGTGTGACTGCAAACGTCAAACAACGTAAGATCATACATCGAGCACCATGTCATACTGTTGTCCCTTCTTCCTCCTGCCACATTTATTGATGAGAACCACATACAGAGTCAAAAGCATGACCCAATAGCATGCATAGAGCAACGTTCCAACAATGAGAACTGTCTGCTTGGATTCTGAGAATGGCTTTTTAGATTCCTTATAAATGGTGAAAATCACACCACCCAGGAGGATTGTAAACCACACCGATACTGGAATGAGTCCTATGAAATTGACAACAATGGTCTTCCTTCCAGACGTGCCCCACCCAGCTTTGTTTATCGTCGCGATTGCAAACATCTTGGCAGGAAGTAAACTTGACATGTATAACACTGAGTAGAGGGACATGAAGACCATGACAATATTTCCTCTAAGGCAGCTGGCAAAGGAAGATTTTATGAGACCTACTAACTGGACAGTTAACAAGAAGAGGAGGATGTTCCAAATTTTACCCCGGTAGAAGAGCTGGATTACTGTCGCAATGAGAAAGAAAGGGAAGAATCCAGTGATCACGGCCTCGTAGGTCATCCACAAGTGATGTTTATGAAACCACATCGCATTGTACAGCCACTCTCGGAAGTAGGACTTGCTCCAACGGGTCTGCTGGTTTAACCATCTGAGATACTCTATAGGTGTCTCTGTAAGGCACTTGGATCGAGCTGTGTATTTTGTTGCATAGCCCAGACTCAGCACTCGGTTCGTTAGATGCCGGTCATCACCAAAACTACATTGGCTGCCCATAAATTCCTGATTGTACCAGTCTTCCACAAATTCATGCAGCAAGGAGTTTCTGTACATCCCCAGAGGTCCGCTAATGCACTGGACACACCCAAAATAAGACTGGCAGGCCCTTTCTATGTTAAAAGCCATCCAGTATCTCACACTGCTGAGGAAGGAGATCCAGGAATCATACTTGTTTAAAATCTGCAAGAAGGAAAAAAAACAAAAAACAACAAATAAATAAAACATAAGCCCCAGCTAAAATACCAACAAAATCCACGCCACAGTGAGGTCACTAACTAGAGTGAGGTTTGTTGTTTGATCCTATGTTAGCGTCCTTCTTATTTTTGACATGGTTGTATTTTATTTTCTCTGATTCTGTTACCAGATTAATCTGATAAATTGTATGCCTATGTTGGGATTCCTGGATGAGCGACAGTTTTTCTCCTATGTGACTCGGTCCTCTTTTTTGCCCAGGCTTTTTTGTTGTTGTTTTTATGCTATAATATTGAACATGTTTTCAAGGCCCTAGTTCTCAGCTCCTAAATTCTCCCACTCTTTCTTACCATCTAAGATTTGAAGGTTTTTAAAGCCCTATTCTCTCCTGTTCTGGTTAATTTCCAAATCATTCAATTCCATTAATTTTCTTTCTCCTTCTTTCCCTCTTTTATGTAATGCCAGTGATGAAACTGTTTGTTCTGGCCTCTCCCCAAAACTTAAGTTCTGAAAAAATGCTCTATGTAAAGGCTACTGAAAGTTATCAGCTTTTTCTTGGCAGTATTTCTAAATTCTTTCCTCCATCTCAATTTTGCACGGTTCTCATCTGAATTTTGCATGCTTCCTCTTTTATCACCAGGCTGTTTGTCTACTCCAGGCATTGTCTTTGCCTTCACTATCTCCATGCATGTGTAAAACGGGTTATGCAGCAACACAATACCTAATTTTTAAAGTCAAGTTTCCACGGGTTTCTCCCCTTTTGCTAAAATTTGATCACGCATTCGCAAAGCACTCATTTTAATCTTCACATATGTTCATATATTCCCATACATATTCATTTCCCATCCCACAGATTCCAAGTTGCCTTCATTAATATTGACTACATTGTTTCTCCATTTATAGCAAATAATGGGAAATAAATAACTATAAGTGGGAAATAAATCATAATCAGAAAACCCGCTTATTTAATTGTTCCTTTGCCTTTCTTACCAGTATAAATTTGAGTTGCTATTTCTCTTTTCTTCCTGTGTGCTCCAATTTGGATTTTTAATCAACCATATATTAATCATCTTTTAAATATATAGGTATTAATATAGAATCCATCCTCAGCACTTCTTCTACTCTTTTACCTTCACAACTAAATGAACTCCAGCATCAGATTTTACCAGAACATTAAGTTATGGGTCAAGAAGCTATGGAAATCGTTACACATTTAAATTAACTATACATAACTTATCAGCCACACCAAACAAGGGTTACATCCCAGGGTTAAGAAAAAAATCCTCTTTTTTTTTTTCAACGTAGAAAAGAAAAGAGGCAATAAAGTGGGTCCAGGCACATACTCATGGGTCTCTGGCACAAAGCAACAACCAGCAGAGAGTTTGGTGTGCAGTGAACACACGTTCCAAGAATCAATGAGTAAGAGGATAACTAAAAGTGACTCATGCGGAAAGTGAAGCCATAGGCACCTGTACGTCTCCCCCGACACCTCCAACCATGGGGTCTTCTTCTAAAACTTTCACCATCTCCACAGATGAGGCAGGGTCAAGCATGGTGTCTGAGTCACAGACCTGCAAAGAAGAAAGTAGAAATGAGTTAAAGAAAAGGAAGGAGTAGGAGAGTGGTCACTACCGTCAAAACTGGGCATACATAGTACGCCTTCAGCTTTATTGTCACGGGGCCTCAATAAGCAAGTACTGCAGGAACGATGGTTTGTTTCATCATGACCAATACAAACAGCAAGCTCCATATTGAAGGAAGTGGCACGGCTGGATAGAACAGCCAAAGTGCTAGCTGTGTCTGGCAGGCTAACCAGCTTGCCTTGGTTTACCATGGCTGTTCGTCGTCTTGGCAACGAAAGCCTTATATCCCAGGGAACATCCCAGTTTTCCAGGACTTGGTAAACATCTCAGGTTGGTCACCACAGAGGTCTTTTTTTATTGTTGTTGCTGTTGTCTTAAATAAGGCTTTTATGCAAATTATCCCTCAGGTCTGAATGATGGTCAGAAAATCCGATGAGAGTACGGAAAGGGAGACATGTTTAACAGTAACTTCCCTCCCCTATTTTAATATGGTGACTAAAAGACAGGCAAACAATTCGCCTACGTCCAGGTGTATACTTTTTGAAGCAAGATGTCCGTATGACCTGGACTTAGCCGCCGATACAGCATCAGGAAGGGAACCAGGGTGATCTGCACACCACCTCATTTATTCTAAAACAGTAAGTATTCATCTAGCCCTTTGTACATAAAAACAAATGTAAATTATCATAAGCCATTCTACAAATGCTAATAGTTGTTCTTAAAAACAACATTCATATGGGTCCAAAAAAGTAATTCTGAAACGAAACCAAACTACAACTTCAAGAAAATTATTGGGATTAGTCTATACCACTGAGCCTCTGACAGACGGTTCTGCTGGAGGCCCAAGGGGGCAGGGAGGGTTATAAATACTTTTCTTTCCAGCCTAATTTCTGAGCCCACTGGAAAATGAAACAGAAGAGTAAGGGAGATGAGAAACCAAAATATCACCTGCATAACCCTAAAGCTAATACAGAGAACAGAACTTACTACCTGCGGCATAGCAGGCCTCGCCTCATAATCATGCTTCCCAGTATTAGACACACAGATACCATCTGAGTGGGGTCAGCCTCCTCCTGCAGATAAAGTGCTTTCGCTTCTAAAGGTATGGAAGATGCCAACTTCTTGGTGGTAGCCCACTCCCAGAAGAAAGGGGGAAAGGAGAAGCCAGTGAACCCTTCTCCTATACTCACCAATCAGATTAAATCACTTCTCTTGGGGAGGAAGAAGTGAGGCAGTTGAGAAAGGCTACTACCCCCAGGTGGGTTACACCTGTGGACAGAGCTTCTGACACATGATCGAAGTAGGAAAAGTACTCCCACCTCTCTATCCCTGATTAATACCAATAATACGCAGTATTCTTTTCTGGACACTGCAGCAAAGCCTAGTAGATAAAAACTGATCAGAGTTGACCTGTAATGAACCAGTTTCACATCTCCATCAAACAATAAGTAACATGACTGATAGGGACTGGAGAGTTATCAGCAATTCCCATTAGTTTGCCATCAACTCTACACTGGATGGACTTAATCAAGATTTAGCCTATTTATTTATATCAAAAGTAATTATTTGTACAGTTCTCCATACTACTTCATTAAAATAATAGGGATTTTATATACCAGTTTTGAATTAAAAAAAACCTAAGATGCATAAACTGAATTAAAAGGGGCCTCTCTCTCTCTCTCTCTCTCTCTAATATATATAGTGATCGCTTCGGCAGCACATATACTAAACTTGGAATGGTCCAGAGAAGATTAGCATGGTCCCTCTGCAAGGATGACATGCAAATTCATGAAGTGTTCCATATTTTTGAGACCGTGGACTCTGAGAAACAAACTGAGGGTTTTATGGGGGGGGGGGTGAGGGTGGGTTGGGTAATGGGTATTAAGGAGGGCACGGATTGCATGGAGCACAGGGAACAATGAATCGTGGGAAACTACATCAAAAACAAATGATGTATTGTATGGTGACTAACATAACACGATAAAAATAAATAAATAAATAAAATATATTCATATGAGTCCCTCACATAAACAGCTAAGGAATTTCAGCTTTAATTTAACTTAATTTTCTTTAAGATTTTATTTATTCATCTGACAGAGAGAGACAGCGAGAGAGGGAACACAAGCAGGGGGAGTGGGAGAGGGAGAAGCAGGCCTCCCGCTGAGCAGGGAGCCTGATGCGAGGCTCCATCACCACCAGAGCCAAAGGCAGATGACTAATGACTGAGCCACCCAGGCACCCTGGAATTTCAACATTTTAAAAAATGCATCTATCTCTGTTTTACTAACAGCTATATTTTCCTGAAAAAAAATTAATATATAAATGAATATAATGTTGGTGAAAACAGCTACTCAAATGCATTATTGAAGCTTGTAAATTAAAAGCATACAGGGTATTCGGTTATAACCTTATAACCTCTCTGGATGTAACTAATCATAGTAATTTTAGGGTTAACATCTGAATTTTTTATTTTATTTTACTGATTCAGAAGCATTTATTTTCCAAATAAAAACCATGTATTTTGTTTTGTATCATTTTTTAGCATTCTATTTTGGTCCGGCATGATCTCACTTATTTAGGCAACAGCGCGGCATCAGTTTTTCACTGTAGAGAATAGGATTTTACTAATGCTTGGATTCGTACGCAAGCCTCGGAAGCCTGAACAAATTTCTCCCAAAGTGACTCTTTGCCTCTCCTGTGCCTTGGGTTTGTGTAGGGGTGGTGGCAAACTCGTCCAGTCCGTCATGAGGGAAGATGTTGAGAAGGCAAGAGAGTTCAACCCACCTTTCGAATCCAGGATCCTGAGTTTATGGCCACACCCACCTCTACTGACTCAGGCTGGGAAAGGTAAACCCGGAAAGCTAAAATAAGACTAAAAACAACAGGAAGGGGGCAATCTAGAATTAATGTTCAAGTAACTCCGCTGTGTGAGCTCAGGCAAGCCAGGGGAAGTGCCCCTTTGAAAGGACTAACCGTGAACCAAACTTCTGAGGCTCTGAATATTTAAATTGGTCCTGTCCTTCCCAGTTTCCAACAGCAAAGCGCCAGCAGTTCTCTGAGAGGGACTGTTCTCAGGGTGGGTTGAACTGTGTCACAAGGGAAAGCTCCCACGAGTCTCCTGGGCAGTGATGTGCTACAGCCGGATAAAAGTGCTTTGGAGACGTTCAGTTTCTGTGACTGGCTGCAAACTTGGAACCACACGGAGAAGACAAACATGGCCCCTGAGTACGGGCGACGGGCAAAGCTGGGGAGCAATCCGTATTTTTAAAAAAAGAAGAAAAAGGGAAATAAGTTCAAAATTTGGATTTCTGGATACTATTTGGTGACAGAATGCCAGCTGGAAAGCCATCATGTGGGACAGTCAGCATGTATGTTCATGGACCTACTAGTATCTATTTATTACTCTATAGAGTGTGACTTTAGCCCCTCTAAAACTCTGTAGTGGGAACAGGCTTTCTAGTTGTCTCCCCACCAATTAATGATAAGTGTGTCATTTCATAAATGTCGGCCATTTAGCTCTAGGCTAGAGACTGTGAGGGACATACGCCAGTCGACATAGAGCCTGACCTCACCTGGGGACAAACTACAGGCCGTGATTTGCCCACAGGAAACAATTAGAGAACAAATCAAAACATCTCTGTCCACACTGAGTGTCTGCCTGTAATTGGTTTAAGCCACATGGTCACTAGTCATAAGATTTCTCACTAGGAGATATGGAAATGAAGCACCGTCAGCGAATTCTCACTAAAATGAGTGGAAAATGTCAAGACAAAGACACTTTGGGGAGGAACCAGCCACCTCAGTCTCAACCACAGAATCATCAACTAAAGTGCCTAAGACCACTCTCCTCCTTCCTCCTGCCCTGTTGGAGTCAAGGTGGCAGCCTCCCTGTTCCTCCCTGTCTGAAACAGGGGTTGACAAACTAAGGTCTTCAGGCCAAGTCCAGCCTGACACCTGTTTTGATACGGTCTCTGGGCTAAAGTGTTTTTGACCTTTTAAAATAACTGAAAAAAAAAATTGAAAAAGTACTACTTTGTGGCACATGGAAATTATGTGGAATTCAAATTTCAGCATTCGTTAAGTACAGCTGTATTGGAACTCAAGCATACTCATTCATTGTCATGTCATCTATGGCTGCTTTCACACGAAAACAGCAAAGTAGAATAGTTGTAATAGAGACCATATGGCCTGCAAAGTCTAATAGTTACTATCAGGCCTTTTACAAGCAAAGTTTGCCAACCCTGGGCCTAAAATAATTGGTTGCAGGGGGAGGGTTCTCTTTCATAAAATTAAAAAAAAAAAAGTTTAGATTAAGTATGTTCTAAACCCAATTTTAATTCTAGTGGATTTTTTTAAACATTGCCTCTATCTTTATGTGTTATAAGAAACGGGAATGGCAAAAAAGGTGTAAAACATTAGGTAAAGTAGATTTTTTTCTTTGGCCAAGACTTGCCTATTATAAGGACAAATGCCTTCAAAGTCAAAAAGTCTTGGGGCCTGTATCTCACTACTTCTGAGAACTTTAACAATCTGAATGGTACTGAAGTGAGACACTGCGTATCAAAGTCCCTCGTAAACTGAAAAGGACCATAGAGAAGCACACCATTAGTATAAGGTAATGATCTTTACATTTTGTACTCACTAAGTAAACCGATAACCTAAGGGATCTTGACAATCCTTACCACAAATGGATGGCCCAGCAGAGAATCTCTAAAATGACCATCAGAATCGACTTACACACCGAGGACCTCTCATCTCAATGAAAAAAAATTCCATGTGTCTGCAACTGTCTATAATCCATTCACAAACTATTCGTTTATAGTCTATTACATATGTTATTAGACTCTAAGTTCATTCAAACTTACCTGACGGATCTTATCTACCTCACTATAATTTCAACAAAACTCTCCTTTAGAAATATTGTTCCCTATTCTACCAAATGCTGTTCAAATTCTAAGACCCAAGACTAAAGTAAAATGTTAAGTCTCTGTGTTTTTTTTTTTAATGTTTCACTTTTTTAAACGGGTTTCCTTTCAGACTGCCTGGTGGGTCTCCCCACCCCCACCTCCAGCTCCACACCTCGTCCAAGGGCATTGAGAGCTACACAGATTAAGAGAAAATCTTAATTACTCTGGCTGCCTTCAATGAGTTAACAGGTTGAAAATAAATCAGGACCCCCTCCGTTGCTACTGCCTTTATCCTTTGCCTACTTGCAAGGCTTGACCCTTCATCTTAATCTTGACCCAGGGAAACTATTTTTTTCTATAGTGTGTGGAATTTACTTTTGGTCATGACCCCGCTACCAGCCTTCCTGACACAGCTTTACCACGAAGTGAATGGAGCCTCCGTCCTTTCCCCCTCCTTTCCCTGGGGACATTCCTCTAGTGAAAGGGGATGGGCCGGAACCACCACCAAAAATCACAAATAGTTATTTACTAGCAGACACAAGACGGTGCCCTTCTCCTTGAACTCTTACCAGTATAAACCGGAGGAAACACAATACGGTGGAAGAGAAAGCACCATGCAAATACTGGAGCCAAAGAGTTCTGTCTCAATCCACCAGTCACCAAATTCATATAAACTTGGACTAGCTTCTTGACCCTGGTGCCCTTATCTCGTGACCTTCCTAAGCCTTTAGTGCTCAGATGAAAAATATGGACCATGATTCTACCTGAAGTCTGTTGTGTTGGTAAATTAATTCGATAACACATGTCAAGTACTTAAAAATGGCTAGGTCACAGTAAATGCACAAAAAAAAGGAAGACATAAAGTGATAAACCTAAACCAGAAGTGACAAACCAAAAACAGAGGACCCAGCTAAGGACACTGATCCAGTGAGAAGGGGTGCTTCATACCCTTACTGTAAACAAGTGAAGGGTCAGGGTGAGCACAAAACTGATGCCTACTTCAATACCCAATAAGCTGAAGTTAAGAAAATCGAATTCTGGGCAGGCAGTGTAAAAGACTGGGTCATTTATAAGAGAAAAGACATTTTTAAAAAAATCAGAGAGCAGTTTGCAGCTGATTAGTATTCATTCACAGCCTTGAATGTACCCTTCGGGTATAATGTATGAAAGTTCATCCTCAAGCAAAGGGTAGACCATGGACCCATTAAAACTTATAGAAGTGTTTGTTGCATCTTGATTTCATACCTCACTGACATTGAACCTGCTGAATGTGATACAATTTGAAATAGGAAAATACTCTTTGGTTTTCTAAGTACCTAAGTGTATGGGACAGAATTTTATTTTTTAAATCTGGACTCGAGAACTCAATTATCTGCTGAAAAAGAGTACATAATTTGGATGGCACCACAGACACACAGGAGATGGGAGAAACTAAAAAATTAGAGTGGAAAATAACCTTCACAAAAATAGAATATTGCAGAATTTAAAATTTCTCATAAAACCAACAAGGTCAAAAGTTCATAGTATATGGTAATTAATTTGTTATAACAAACTTCTAGGACTTTATCAATATTGCATGATACTTTCAACTTTTAAAAAAATCTTGATTTTTGGGCGCCTGGGTGGCTCAGTGGGTTAAAGCCGCTGCCTTCGGCTCAGGTCATGATCCCAGGGTCCTGGGATCGAGGCCCACATAGGGCTCTCTGCTCAGCAGGGAGCCTGCTTCCTCCTCTCTCCTCTCTCTCTGCCTGCCTCTCTGCCTACTTGTAATCTCTCTGTCAAATGAATAAATAAAATCTTTAAAAAAAAAAATCTTGATTTTCATCATGTATTTGGATTCTGGATAAATGGAATTTACAAGTAAGCCTGTAGCTAAATTTACAAGCCTCAGATTAAAGTGGCAAATACAAAATCACAAAATCTAAGAATTTTAGAGCTAAAAAGACACTTTGAAATTAATTAGTAAAACCATTCCAGAAAAAAAATACCCTCAAAGAAAGAGAAAGATGATCTTTTGTGAGAGGGAGGAAGGATGCAGAAGACCACCTTTGCTTACACCAACTGAGTTTATGTCAAGGGGCTCAAATCTAGCCAATGAACATCTAAGCAATCACAGACATCTAAGCAATTTGACCCTTCTCTGTTGCTTTTACCAAAAAAAAAAAAAAAAAGGAAGTTATATGCCTTCCTTGGTAGAATGAATTATCCAAATGTCAACCTAGAATCTCTTCAAAACATGAAGGTTAAAAAAGGAGTCATTGGTCATTCTCTTTTCTTTTTAGGAAGGCTTACACATGAGTGAAAAAAGTCACAGAAGGTGCAAAAAACAAAGGTGACAAGCCAGCTGGGAACATGGGAAACCAAATGTTGTCACCTCTAAGGCTTAAACCATGAAACATCCTTATTCCAAATGGTTGGAATTCTCATTCTAAAGAAGGGAGTCAGGAAATCCCATTGTGGTGCCACTTAACTCAGGGCTTACATTCAGGAATCCAAAATTTGGGGCAAAAGGCAGCTTAAAAATGTAAGTGAGGGGAATCTGGCTGGCTCAGTCGGTAGAGTGTGCGAATCTTAATCTCAGGGTTGTGAGTTCGAGCCCCACATTGGGTGTAGAGAGCACTCAAAAATAAAATCTTAAAAAAAAATACAATAAAGATGAAAAAATAAAAATTAAAGTGAAAAACATGATAGTAACTGCTAAATGAAAAGCAAATTCTAATACCCTCCCCCCTCTTGTTTCGGCTTGTTTTTTGATTATAGCCATGCAAAGCCTAGGTGTATTGCTAGAAAGAAATTAAAATGTCAGAGAAATTAAAACTGTACTAGAAAAATTATAAAAAGAAGAAGAACCAACTGTACCAGGACGCTTGGGTGGCTCAGTGGGTTAAAGCCTTTGCCTTCGGCTTAGGTCATGATCTCAGGGTCCTGAGACTGAGCCCTGCATCTCACTGCCTACTCAGCAGGCAGCCTTCTTCCTCCTCTCTCTCTGTCTGCCTCTCTGCCTACTTGTGATTTCTCTCTGTCATATAAATAAATAAAATCTTAAAAAAAAAAAAAAAGAACCAAGTGTACGAAGTTAGAGTTCTGAGCTGGAAATATATCTCAAAGATCATCTGTTTTACCATAGCAAGAGAATAAAAGTCTGGTCTAGAATTCAGATCTCCCCACTCCTATTTCAAAGTACTTTCGTCTCCCCCCTAGTATGAACGATACAAGAAGACACAGAACATTCTCAACATCAGCTCTCGGAATATTTCAATTGCTTAGGCTTCCCATAGAGAACAGGAACCAAGGAAATATGACATATAGTTGATTCTCACAATCCATGATAGTTACGTTCCACTAAGTTTCTGTGAACACTGACTTAGAAAACACCGAAACAATTGCCTCTGGCACAAATATGGGGTTCGTTTGTGCTGTGGTGAATGCTGTGAAAGGTGTAAGCCTGATGATTCACAGACCTGTACCCCTGGAAAAATAATAATAAAAAAATAAAAACAAACAAACAAAAACACAAATATGGGGTTTGGTTCCTGAGCCTCTGGTCACAAATTTTTGTCTATGAATCAATACCGAACCCTGCTTTATTTGCGTTTCTGTTTAAATACATCTTACTATATGAATTCGAGTCATTAACATTGAATTTAGGGCCAACAGCTGTTTCTGACAGCTGAACGAAGCCCCCAACAAATCCAGCTCCTCGGTAAGGCAGCCCCAGCCTCTGCTTGGGAGCACTAGCCTGCACTCAGCACTGCACTCGGGGGGCACTTTAAACAGCTACATCAGGGCGCCTGGGTGGCTCAGTGGGTTAAAGCCTCTGCTTTCGGCTCAGGTCATGATCTCAGCGTCCTGGGATCGAGGCCCGCATCGGGCTCTCTGCTCAGCGGGGAGCCTGCTTCCTCCTCTCCCTGCCTCTCTGCCTGCCTCTCTGCCTACTTGTAATTTCTCTCTCTCTGTGTCAAATAAATAAGTAAAATCTTAAAAAAAAAAAAAAAAAAAATAAAAAAAAATAAACAGCTACATCACCCACAGAAAGCACAACAATGTAAGAAACATGATATAAAGTAGATTGTGGGGTGCCTGGTGGCTCAGTGGGTTAAAGCCTCTGCCTTCGGCTCAGGTCATGATCTCAGAGTCCTGGGATCGAGGCCCGCATCGGGCTCTCTGCTCAGCAGGGAGCCTGCTTCCTCCTCTCTCTCTGCCTGCCTCTCAGCCTACCTGTGATCTCTCTCCTTCTGTGAAATAAATAAATAAAATCTTTAAAAAAAATAAAAAATAAAGTAGATTGTGAAGCTCCTTGTTTATGCTGTGCTGTACCATGTACAGGACAGTTTAGAGCAGTCTTTGACCTCAGCTGGGAACACCCACATCAGGTGACTCAAATTGTACGCTGTCTGCAAATGATCCCAAAGGCACTGCAAGTCCTGATTTGGGCTTACAAATACATTTTAGAGAGTGGGGTAATTTACAAATACAGACTCCATGAATAATGAAGGTCAGCTCTACAATTATGAATAATTTAGTCTTACTTTTCTCCTGTTAAAGGAAACATGGATACCTAGGATACTGTCAAAAGCAAATCATAAAATTGTCTCCTCTAATCTTCCCTGGTAGAACATGTTTATGCTCATTATGTATTTTCTGCCTGGACAATCCCTAATACCACACATCAGGGGATAATGATAGTTACCTTGGTCACACGGTTACCAGTGGCCACTTATGTTGGAATATCCATGTTCAGTAATAAGACATAAGAATAAAGAAATTATATAATCTAGGTAACAAAGTACACATAAAAAGTCTTCTGACATTGTTAAGAAGTTAACGAACAAACAAAAGAACTACAATATAATCTGAAAACTATTTTCAAAATAAGAGAAAATTAGAAAGGTATATGCTGTCAAGTACCCAATATGAGAATCTATGGATCACGTATTTGCTGCAGAGGATTTTAATTTTGCTCATTGCACTTTTCCACATTTTTAAACACACCACCATGTGTTACTATAGCAAATAAAAACCTAACAGAAGTACTGTTTTGTAAAAGTAAGACAGACTTTGCCCTACCTTACGTAAGACATACGAGACAGATCAGAATCTCTCTTTGAAAAAAAAAAAGTTCTCTCCAGAAAACACATTGACTCAAAATTCAGGAAATCTTCCCCATTCTCCTCTTTATTTCTCATTTCCTTCTTTTCTCACTTCATGACTTATGTTTTCCTGTATTCTTATCTCTGAAAGCAGCCACTAGCATCCTAGGTGAGTTTGCCACCACGCCGGCTTTCTCTCAGACTAAAGCTTTTCTCTCTGTATTCTAGATTGGTGTCAATTAACTGAATGGCTTTAGGTCAAGAAGACCAGACAGGAAAGCTGAGAGGTGGAGGGACAGGCAGTAGAGCCTTGCTCTGGTGGTGATCCGGGGGAGCCGCCCCAGACAGCCCAGGCGTGTATGCAGAAAGGTTATCCTTGAGACAGAAGTGAAGTTGGGTACCTTTGCGACTGTAAACAAGGAAGAAAGAAGACCTTGACAGCATTCAGAAGCAGTATGTTTGGTTTGCTCTTGTAGAAGGTAGGGCCATGGGTTAATAGTTAGGGAGGAGTTTGGGTAGGCGCTGGGGGAGCGGTGAAGGCATGAAATAACAGGTCACTAGAGCAATAGGCAGGACATCTACTCAAGATCACGTGGAAAGAGAGCTAACCAGTGCCCAAGACCCAGCTGCAACCGGAGGAGACCAATCGTCTGGGCCATGTCTGCAAAGCTAAGCAGTGTCTTCAGCCAGGTTAACAAGCCTGTGAGCAGACGTTCCTGTGTCTGCCCCAGCCCTATCTCCTGTGCATGAGCACCTAAACTTTCCTTCTTTCGGTAGCCAACTGCTCTTCGCATTCAGTCACTTGTAATGCTTAGCTGCCAACATCCTTTAACCCCCTCTCCTTTGTCTTTCTGTGGCTTCTGCTTTGCAGTGCTCCGACCCCCGGTCCCTCCGAGTGAATGGTGAGAATCCACTGGTTTGAACTATATGACACTTCCATTTTTATAGGACACACACGGTTAAATACTGGGGGATGCGATGAGGGATGGCAGCATGGGATCACCTGGATTCAGAATGCCAAAAGGTTTTCTACCTTGTTTGAGTGCTTAGGACGGGCTGAGAATTCCAGCAGGATTCAGGGCCCAAGGAACAGCTGTTGCTCGGATCAGTCTCTCTGGAGGCCTCAGCCTGATGGAAGGAAAGTTCTCGAACCTGATTAGGGCTCTAGCAAGGAGCCTACTCTAACATTTCATAGTTTGTGTTATTTTGTCCTGGTCAGGCACAATGTCAAGTTGTCAAGGATACAAACACAATTCAAAACAAGAATGATGGGAGAAGGGGATTTGGGAGAAACAGGCTCCAAAAAAGAAGAAGAAGAAAAGAAAAAAGAAAATGCTCACAATGACATCTTGATTAGAAATGACAAACATAGCAATTGTTTTTACTAGAATTAAAGGCAAAATATCCAAACATGCTTCCTCATTTTAGGCCCAGAGCTTCACTCTTCAAACCCTCTATAAATTCCCCAGCCATCCCATCACTTCCTTTAAAAGGATCATTTTAGGGGCCTCTGGCTGGCTCAGTCAGTTAAGCGTCTGCCTTCGGCTCAGGTCATGATCCTGGGGGCCCTGGGATTGAGCCCCATGTCTGGCTCCCTGCTCAGCGGACAGTCTGCTTCTCCCTCTCCCTCTGCCTCTGCCTGCTGTTCCCCCTGCTTGTGCTCTCTCTGTGTCAAATAGGTAAATAAAATCTTTAAAAAAAAAAAAAGAAAAAAGAAAAGAAAATATTTATTAAAATAAATAAATAAAAGCATCATTTCTTCCTCTATCTGGGCCTGAAGTTGCATTATGAAAATACATAAAAATGTCCTGAGTTAAGTAAAAAGTACCTCAGCTGTGACCATTCCAGAAATTAGGAGAATAGGAGAAACTTGGGAGTGAAACTCTATCAACTCCCCAGAAGATATGAATATGCAGATTGGTATCAACTGAAAAAAAAAAAAGCCTCAAAACTCTTCAGCTATTAACCCAAATTAACCCCATGGGAATCCCAAAGCCCTTATGAGATTGGTTTATTCTATGCAGGAAATTGAGGCTCAGGGAGGTGGTCCCGCTCAAGGTCACCCAGCTAGCAAAGCCTGGATCACCACCTCCCGTCAACCCAGTCTGAAGCCAGTGCCCATTCTTATCCCATGACACAGAGCCTGTCATCCCATTGGCCATGACTCTGTGGCAATCAAGGCCTTAGAGTGTATGACAGTTCTTCTGAAAAGTAGGATTTCACCTATTAGAGGCCTGGGAGGGTGTGCCAATGGATTTTCTTAAATCAGAGACAGGTATCCCTTTTCCATGTCACCATGGCCAAAAATCTAAAGTATCTGCAAGACAAGAGCAACTAGCAAATTCACAGGGACCCTACCAACATTCTAAAGAAAGCTTCAATGAGAACTAAGAGGGGAGAAACCCAAGGGCAAGCAGTCAGGGAATTCATGACAGACACAGCCTGTCTCGTTTTCATGAGAGCAAACACCATCACAAATGCTTTCAAAGGTCAAGTGCAGGGAGTGAGGTAATGCCGTTTGGGGAGCGAAATAAACATGACTTCGGTTTTGCTCTGGGAAGGGTTTTTGTGTGTGTTTGTTTTTCTCCCTTTTTTGTTTTCCTTTTCTTTCTGTCTCTCAGTTTTGAATTCCTTACCCTTTTAAATCAAAATTATTCTCACCACCCGCATTTTGCCCAGTCTCTGTGAAAAACGTTTTACAGCCACCTCTTGAGCCTGCAGATTTTTCTCAAGATCCTTCTGCTCGGCACACACTATTTTCTTACAAGGCTGGAGGTTTTAAGACTGTGGAAAATGACGTTGGATTTGACTTGGCAGAACCGAGGGGGCAGAGAAGGTAAGGGAGGGAGTGAGAAGGAAGGAAGGTTCTCTCGTTCAAAATATAATCTTGATTTCCAACCAGTAACACCGTGTAAGTTAAGCATTTTCGTAGATAGTCCTAACAGTTACACAAGATTTTTTTTCCCCTCTCTTTCAAAATGTGCTTTCAACAGTCACCCTGTTTTCAAGTGAACTGAAAAGAGTACTGTGTTCAGAGGGACAAGGATGGGCTACAGCATATGCCTGCAGAGATACAAAAGCTGCTTTATTTAAACGTATGTTTGCCCTGGCAGGAATTCGGAAACCCACCTGTACATAATCCACACTGCGTCCCAGTGCTCTGAAGGCCGTGTACATGACTTCTCTTTTTCCACCCCATTTTTGCATGATGCAAATACTTTTGTTGGACAAGACCAACTGGGTGACATGTTGAGAGCTTTCTTTATGTGACTCCTCCGTCTCACCAGGACCTTTCTCGTGGAAGTTGTTCTTCCAGATGTAAGTGGCTGATTTGTCCCTACCCATGACTTCACTAAAGATGTCCATCATATAGAGGTCATCTTCCGAGTTCCCATCAATGACCATGACAACTTTAATCCCAGGATAGGTTAGCCTCTTCACAGATTGCAAACATTTTCGTAAGTAGTCTGGATCTTCTTGATACGCAGCAATGCAAAGAGCAACACTTTTGTTCAATTTAATGGGTGTTTCTAGGGATTTCTTCATTTTTCGGTGCTCCAAAAAGGCAAACAGGCTTTGGATGATGAGGTGTGATGCTAAAAAGGCACCATACAGTCCAAAGGAGAAGTAGTAATTATCTGTTTGGATAAATTGGTAGCCGACAATATAAGCAGCGGTGATTCCAAGGAGGAGAGACACTCCAAAAAGTGTGGTTCCGATTATTCTCAGGATACATAGAAACCTCTCACAATGCATCTGTAAGATAATCAAATGATACTCCTGGTTAACCACTCTTGTCTCATACTTGATACAAACGTGGCATCATGGGGCAAATTGCACTAGAAGCGCCCGAGAGCTTCACCCTCACTTCCTCACTTAACCAGCTGTGTGACTTTCTACGCCTCAGTTTTCTCATCTGCAAAACAGGGATAAGGATGCGCTTCTGGTACACTCCAGAGGGCTGTTTTAAGAATCAACTGAGATGATGGTGGCAAGGTGCTACTGAAAACCATAACGTGTCAAATACATGGAAGTACTATTTTTACTATGTTAGATCATTTCCCTAAGGATGTAGTCTACGCAGGTGGGCATAGCTAGGTGTAGAACCTAATCATCCTCGTGAGCAAGGCATTCTTTCTTCCTACACCACGTGACCCCCCCTGCCCCCCAACACTGACCAGTGAAAAAAGCATAGGAGATTTTGCTAACTTCCGTCTCCTCTCCAATGCAAATCCCTCAGCTCACACCCTCTCCCTGCAGCCAGCTGAGTTTGGAGATCAGGATACCTGGATCCTGGGACGAACTCTTCCAACAACTAGCTCTGTGGCCTTGAGTCACTTCACCTCTCTGAGCCTCAGGTTTTTTAATCCATTACTGAGGGAGTTTAGACTCCAAATCTCTGTTGACATCAAGTCCTTTATGCCTGGGGATCCGCACATACGTCTCTCGAACCCCTGCGACTCGGACTTGCACTCCTTTGCTCAGAAGTCCATTTCCTCCACCCACCAGCACAGAAAATCGTGAGCATCAGAAACCTTACTGTAACAGTCAGCACACAATAAATGTTTATGGAAGTCATTCGTGAATTAAGGAAGAAATAGCGACACACTGTAATATATTCGTCCTGAAACACATTTCAGCTTTTAATAATAGCCAGTTGTACACTCCTCCCTACAGTCTGTATATCTCCTAATAAGGTTTTAAACAACCAGAGTATAGGAGGACTTCTTTTTTTTTTTTTTTTTTTAATTTTAAGTATCTCCAGAGCTGAACTTAGAAGCGTTAGTTACCTGGTAGACTTTTGTTATTTTGTCTTCTGGAGTTCCTGGACCCAATTCCAGTGTGTAGTGGGAAGGACACATCCAACAAACAATTCTCCGGGCAACAGTGGGTGTCCCACAAATTAACTCAATTCTGACACCATTCCCCCCAACAGCATCAAACTCCACAGATGAGGGGTTCAGTCCTACCAGACTCCCCCCCCCCATCTCCCCAACTTCAGACACCAGTCCCAAGCCCAGGTTGTGACCTGTACTTCTGATCTACCAGTTAATAATCAGAGTTTCCCAAGACCTACCCACCTTGTGTTTGATTAGTTTGCTAGAGTGGCTCAAAGAACTCACTAGATTCCTGATTTATTATGAAAGGAGGAGTAGCCAGACGAAAGGTCTGGAGGAAGGGCATGGAGCTTCCACACTTTTCCAAGGGCACCACTCTCCCCAAATCTCAGTGTGTTCACCAGCCCAGAAGCCATCTCAACTCTCCCCTTCTGCGTGTTGGTGGAGACTTCGTTACACAGCCGTATCTGATTAAATCATTGGCCATTGGCAATTGAACTCAATCTCCAGCCCCTCTAGACTCCCCAGAGGTCTGGGGGTGGGACCGGATACTCCAATCCTCTAGTCAAATGGTTGACTCCACTAGCAACCAGTCCCCACCCTTACTTAGACCATCTAAAAGTCACCCTATTAACATAACAGAAGATACCTCTCTCTGTTTCATTTCAAAACACCAAGGGTTTTAGAAGCTCTGTGCCAGGAACAAGATGAAAGCCAAATATGAATTTCTTATTATAAGTCACGATAACAATCCCCCCCCCCGAACTTTATGTTCTTCCTCTTCCAGTAACAAACTATAATGAAGGATGCCGTTGGTATAAATGCAGCATCCCCATTTCCAATCATTCACACTGACTTCGGGGTTCTTGTCATATGTATATACAATTAATACTTGACCTTTTTCTTGAATTCAACCAGCTTTTGAAAGCTAAGGGAATCCATTTTAAGTAGAAACTTAAGGTAAGCAATTAATTCCACGGAGTCTCTGTTTTCCGACTCCATGTTGACTTAAAATTGAAATGTCCACACAACACCTGATACGATCCTGTCGTGTCGCCAACACATCACCAGATCCAAGAGGTACCATTCATAGTCCAGTGCCTGTCGTTACACACTGAGGTGGTCCTGAGTGGATATGCATTGTGCTTTGGGAAAACTTTGTGTGACTTCTCATCAATTGTGTTTCCTCTCCTAAGCACAAGATGGCTTGGGGCGGCTGGCCCTGGTGTTCCAGCTTTTGGAACCCTGAGATGGGCCACTTTCAACAGGGACTTGAGGGCGGGCCCTGCAATCCCTCCTTTCCTTTCACAGGCTTGATGCACATACCGACAGGGTCCCCCGGGATTTGCAGAGCCCAAAGATAGAGGGATGTTGGTGTTTGAACTGCCACGTGGAAGGGAGGCAGCCACCAACCAGGAAGCCCTGACTTGGATGCTGAGTTGGCAAAATTTAATTGCTGAGTTTTGTTTGTTTGCTTACCCATTATGAATTTTGAGTCCACTTCATCCTAACTAATACAACCTATGCAATGCCAAGCAGCCTGGAGACCGGGATTCTATCTTGTGGACATTATTTTCTTCTGTTGAGTGGAGATAATAGTATTTGTCAAGGCCCCTTCACAGAGCTGCAGTGAGGAGCCAAATCAGAGTGTTTAGGAAAGGGTTTTCAAAAACCAAAAGCACCACACAGTTTAAAGTATCCGCTAACGAGGAAGCTAAAACAACACACACGGATGTGTTCCCCTTCCAGCCCTTACTGTAGGACATCAGAGGCTGATAAAGGTAATCCCAACGCAATGGAAAATTCCCGGTGCCAGAGAGCAGTGAAATGGTGAGTTCCCAGTGGAACGCAAGAGAGAACAGCACCCCCTGTTCATTAAAACAGCTCACAGGATGCTGGAAACTCCCAACGGGCACCTTAACCAATGCCTAGAGGTGCGCGAGCACCAGACTTGGAACTTGCCGCTTCCAAGACGTGAGTCATTCTCACAAGAGTGAAAAATTTCAAGAGGACTACAACACTCTGCCAGGGAGAAGCTGAAGTGTGTGTTTCGCTTGTGTTCAACGTCGCCAGAGCCAGCAAAAGAACTGCCTGCCATTCTTTTCCATTATTCATATTTTCCTTGCTTTTATCAGCACGCGCGGACAAAGAGTGTTCGCGGAGCATCTGCTGGACACAGCTGAAGTGGAACACCCTCTTACATCACAGGAGTCTCCAGAATGTCCCTTTGAAGCCTGGGAAAAGTTGCTAGTAAACCGCAGCAACATGGCTAAAATCGAACCTTTATATTTCTGTAATTTATCGCACGGTTGCCCGTTATGACACATGCAGCATCTCGGTCCGGGCCAAAGGGCAAAAGGCACATTTCAGAGCCGGCTTTTACGGAGGGAATACATTGATCTGCAGGACGGACACACAGTATGCGTTGCTTTATAATTTCCCTCCCACGCCCCGGGGCAATTTCAGAGATATGGGCACCATATGTGTGAGACTTTCTGAGACAATCCTCAATTCAGATACTCTGTTTCATAAGCAAACTCTCCTTGTCAGACATATGGCTTTATTGTTACATTGGAAAATATGGTTAGTTCCATCCTGGATCGTAAGAGTTTACTGCTACACGGAGAGAGGATTTAGAAATCCATCTTCCGTAAGTATTTAAAACCTGAAACCTGGATTTTTTTTTTTTTTTTTTTTTTTAAAGATTTTATTTATTTATTTATTTGACACAGAAAGAGAGATTACAAGTAGGCAGAGAGGCAGGCAGAGAGACAAGGAGAGGAGGAAGCAGGCTCCCTGCTGAGCAGAGAGCCCGATGCGGGCCTCGATCCCAGGATGCTGAGATCATGACCTGAGCCGAAAGCAGAGGCTTTAACCCACTGAGCCACTCAGGCGCCCTAAACCTGGATTTTTTTTTGTCCAAATCAACTTTAATTCATTTTTGAGCTGCTATTAGATCTGATACCAGTTATTCACTGAGTACTCGTTCTCACAGTAAATTCTAAGCTAAGCCGAGTGTTAATACCTTGATGTACCATAATGTAAGTTCCGCAAAGTCAATAGATTTTTTTTTTAATCTATTTTCATTAATGTGCCTCAAGGACATAAAACACTGCCTGGTTTATGGGCGGTATTTAGTAAATATTTGCTGAGTGAATGGATGTAATTTATGCATCAATATCATTACTGGCATTATTGTTATATCAGCTAACACTCCCCATTCATCCGGTTCTAGGCACCGGGGCAAGTCTTGCCTGTTCTGTTAAGTATTGTGATCCTATTTAATCTTAATAGCTTTAAATGGCAAATGTATTCTTAATCTCATGTTACAAAGAACATATGCAAAGGGCGAGGAAACCCAAGATTCTTAAGTACATAAGTAACTTGTCCACAGTCCCAAAACCAGGAGTAGGATCTACATGGTAGCGTAGTGCCAGATTCAAGTATTCTCCGTAAATATTTGCTGAATAGATCTGAATCATCAGGATGCAACAGGCACCATCCTTTTGTCTCTGGCTAAAACAACATGTTGTGTAAGGAAATGTTAGCCAATGAACCTTGAAAGCTCTTTTCTTGCTATTATGGAAAGTGGGGAATTGACAGTCAGGTACATATACAAGATGAGCCAACACTCTGGGAGGATTTCTGAGCTCATATACTTTTCTACGTGGATGCAGCCAAAAGGGACACAGAATCATGTTATCCCAAAGAAGGTGGGTGGTTGCATGCATTAATGCCTGCAGCCAAAATCCTGCTTTCCCATGAGAAAGGCACTCCTGCATTCATTGTTCCACTTGTAGAGCAGAGAGAAGCCTTACTGTTAGCTCTCGAACCCCGAGTTGGACTCCACAGGTCATTGGGTATCAGAACCTTTTTCCCCCCTTGATCTCTTATTAACCAGAAGTAACGTGGGATGAGCTAGGAACCACAGCTGCTCCCACAGCACTAGCGCGGTGGCAAGAACTGAGCTCCTTCCCATAGCTTCACAAAGGGGTCCTTATGTGCTGGATGTGGGAGAAGAGGAAGTGAGTTCAAACGAGTCGTCAGCATCTGGAAAAGGCTACAGAGAAGAGGGCCAAGTGATATCTCTTCCGAGAGGTCTCAGCTTACCATTCCCTTCTAAAATGATTCCTCCCTCTCTTCACTCCCTGCCCCACTCCCCAGATTCTGCCTGATTTTCTAACTAGCCCTGTGTACACTCTATGACTACAGGGACTTGATGACCTCTGTCAACCGTGTGTTCTTATACCAAAAACAGGGTCCGGCACATAGCAGGCATGCTGAATAAAGGATCAAGTCCTTTTGGACTCAGACGCTCAATGCAGAGTAAGAACAGGTCCCTCTCCTGGCAGGGCCAGGCACTGGCAGGGCCAATGGATATATGTTAAACCCTTAAAGGTACCCCTCATCCACCAGGTTTTTTTTTTTCTTTACTTTTTAATAATTTCTTGCTCAGCTATCTAAATGTAGTGGTTGTAGGGAGTACCAGACCAGCTGTAGAAGACCTTTAGATAATAAAGTTAGAAAAGGCCAATGGCCATCTAAAAGCATGTCCAGAAATTGTCAGTTACAGTCTGAAGAACCTTATGAATTCAGGGGTCAAGTCTGGGGCGTGGGGGATAATGAGATAATCTTTTATCAACTTGAAATCTGGTACTCTTACACTATTTCCTGTCTGCTGATCCACACACTGTTTCGTGTTTGGTTCTAATGATGTGTGTGTGTATTTACTTGTGCGTTGCACGCACGCCTACACGTCTCTGGAACCAGACTGAACTGGGCTAGATTTGGGGCTCTTTTAATGGTGTGGTACATACTGAACAAGTTACACAATACCTGAAATCTTCAGTTTCTTCATTTAAGATAAAAGGCCATAATCATGTTGACTTCACAAAACAGATTTTTAAATTAAAAGAGAACACATTTAAGCATCTAAAAAAAATGACCAAGAGTTAGAGCTCAGCGACGTTAGCTTTGCTAACTACCCAATCAGCCTGACTCTCCTTCCCTCTAACCCACTGCTAGTTAGTAAGGGATCAGCACAGCATAGTGAGCATAGCTGGGCTGGGAAGAAACGGACCGAAGCCCAAGTTCTGCCTCGTATTAGCTCTCCGACCACCTGAGAGTTCCTGCAAATGAGCCATGTGGTCCTTAGACAATCAATATCCCTTAACTTCAAATTTTAGCGACAAGGTTGAAACTTTATTTGTGCACTGCAACCACCCACGGCTGAGTGTCTGTAAGGATGAATGTATGTTGAATGTATGTTGCAGTTCACCTGAAGGAGTACAAGGAGTAAATTCCTTGTAATGTCTGTCTACTCCGGGAACCTTATTTCCTCATCTGCAAAATAGGGATGGAACTTTTTGCGTGCTTACTGGAAGTAGGCAAGGAATATATGTATTTATCCCAGCTTCCATGGGATACCAATGGCTTTCATATCTTAATGTAAAGAAAGAGTAACTTAAATCAGAAAGTGCACTTATCCCTCTTCCTCACTGTATTCCAAAACCCACTGAGGACTAGTGGGGACTTTATAATTTGTAGCCAATATTTATACACAGAGAGGCCAAAAGGAGATACCTAAAGAATATTTCTTTAGCGAATGCACTGCTGAAAATCACATCTCGTTAGGAGCAGAACTGGCTCTGGAACACACGTTTTCTTTACCCATAACTTGCTGTATTGCAGGGGGTGGGGGTGGCCAGGCCTCCGGTCATTTGTAGAATGATTAGAATGAAGAATATTAACTTAGGCAGGTGACACTAGCGAGGAACAAGGAAACCTGCCTCTGTAATGTAAGACATACTCACTCTGCTTTTAGCCATTTGCCTGCTAAGGGTGGATTAGGAAGGCATGGTGAGCAAAGGTGAAAAAGCAGGGGTTCCCAAACTTTCACGTACATCCACATTACTTGGGGGGTCTGTAAAAACTACTCATGCGTGGCTTCCACAACATTCTGAGTTCACGGGTATGGAGTGCTTAAAGGGCATCAGTAATTTTCAAAGCTCCTTAAGTGATTCTAATTGCAACCAAGTTTGGCAATCACTTGGTTAAAGTCTAAGGAAACTTCAATGATTTCTTTGCATTGATATGCCCTCCTCCTGTGTATTGCCTCAGCCACTGTCCTCAACCAGAAATCCGAGGTAAAAGTACCCAAATGAAGCCTCTCAACAGTCTTCACATTACAACACATTACCCCCTGGGACATACTAGTGCACATGACCCCCCATCTTGTCCCCTTCTGACCTCCTCTCCCTCTGTGGCTTTGAAGTTGGCCTTTGTCCCTCCAGTCCCACTGCAGTGACCCTAGCAGAGACCCTGGAGCCAAGCTTGCAAGTTTAGGCAATAGGCCTTTGAAAGGCCTTGTCACCCAGCTGTGTCTGGATCCAGAGCCCCAGGTTTCAGATTTCTCTTCATTTGTACCATCAGTATTGATCGATCACCCCTAGAATGCCGATTCTCCCAACTGCCCTATTGGTTCTGAATTTCACCATCATAAATTTCATCCTAAAATTCAGCATGGCAAAGGGGAAAGTTTGCAAAGAGACTTGGCATGGAATCTTAGTTCTCTTGTGTTCCTCCTCCATTGGCTCTTGGGAACTATCTTCATAGGTCAGAGCCCCATGTAGCCATAGGCACCACAAATGCCGATCCTCCTGAAATCTTTGCTGATCTCTCTCAGATGTGGTTTCTCCTCAATGTCAGCCCCCATAAAACTTCACTAGTCCAGCTTCAGCAGAGTCCAGTTCAGGGGCCTTATATTCAAGAATTATTGGATTTTTTTTTAAAAAAGATTTTATTTATTTACTTGAGAGAGAGTGTGTATGTGTGTGAGAGAGCATGAGAGGGGAGAAGATCAAAGGGAGAAGCAGATTCCCGAAGGAGCTGGGAGCCTGATCTGGGACTCCATCCCTTGACTCTGGGATTGTGAGCTGAGCCAAAGGCAGCTGCTTAGCCAACGGAGCCACCCAGGCACCCAAGAATTATTGAATTAAATTGCATCCACACTCCTTTCTAAACACTGTGACTTTGATTGAATTGCTTCATTGTTCTGAGGCAAGGTTCCTTTAATTACAAATTTTTCTTTATGGGGGGTTGGGATTAGATACAATGTATATAAAGTATCTAATTCAGTGCCTGATATGAATTAGACATGTGATAAACAGTAGCTATTATTTTACTTTTTTATGGGCCCTATTATATTTTGCCTTACGCTATGGTTATTTACAAGGATTTCTTTGAGTATATTTTTTGTATGACAAAGTCCATTAAAATGCAAACTGCAACTTGTTTTTTAAAAATTTGCAGTGAAAATTATGCATTTAAGAGGCATTCTTTTGTGCCTCTTAATTGCTTATTTAATTTGATTATTTAAGCTAAAAAAATATTTAAGATGGGCACCTGGGTGGCTCAGTCGGTTAAGTATCTGTCTGCCTTCGGCTCAGGTCCTGATCCCGGGGTCCTGGGATTGAGCCCGCATCTGTCTCCCTACTCTGTGGGAAGCCTGCTTCTCCCTCTCCCTCTGCTCCTCTCCCCAACTTGTGCTCCTCACTCATGCTCACTCTCTTTCGAATAAATACATTAAAAAAATATTTAAGAGTATAACCTCATTATATTTATTTTTGACTCCTGCATCAGCAACATTTTCCTGGATTGTGAGGGAATCTATTGACCTGGCTGGCTCAGTCAATAGATCATGCTACTCTTGATCTCTGGGTCATGAGTTTAAGCCCCACCTTGGGCGTAACTTGGAAAGACAGATTGTAGACAAGGCAATATAGATATATATACAAACTTTATACATCTGTATACACTGATGATACTCAAAATATACTTGGATAATTTAAGGTATATGCAGTAGGGTGATACTTATTCTATGCAGATTGCCCCTAGAGAGGAAAGGATTAAAACCAAGCTGGGGTGGCAATGATTTTTTTGCAAGGAGCTGTCTCCCCATTCACCTGTCATACCAGCTGCCACTGGCTTGGTCCTTGCAGCCTCTTAGTGGGACACAACCTGAGTGAATTTGAATTTTAAAAAAAGCAAAAAAACAAACAAACAAACAAAAAAAAACACAGAACCCAGAAAGCCACAGTAGAGTTTATGCTCTGTTCTCCAATTACATTAACTCATCACTCCCACATTATGCAAACGTCAGAAAGCTAATCATATAATGAACCCACTTTTTCTTAGGTTGAAAAAAATGTAACTTTGTAATTAAGTCAAGGGGTAAAAGGTACAACAAGGGGATTCAGTCAGTGGTATTGTAATATTGTCCGATGATTAGGGGGTTGGGTAGCTACACTGGTGGTGAGCACAGCATGAAGTACGAACTTGTTCAATCACTATGTTATCCACCTGAAATTAATGTAACATTGTGTGTCAACTATATTTCAATTAAAAAATGTAACACTGTAGGGCGCCTGGGTGGCTCAGTGGGTTAAAGCCTCTGCCTTCGGCTCAGGTCATGATCTCAGGGTCCTGGGATCGAGCAGAGAGCCTGTTTCCTCCTCTCTCTCTCTCTCTCTGCCTGCCCCTCTGCCTACTTGTGATCTCTATCTGTCAAATAAATAAATAAAATCTTAAAAAAAAAACGTAACACTGTAATATAACTTTGCCACAGGGGACCTACACATTATCCATAAGGGCTTTCCCCACAGTTCTAATAATAGATGATAAATGAATCCGCCAATAGTCTGTGTCTAAAATTTCAAGAAAAAAAATTGTTTTAGGGGCACCTGGGTGGCTCAGTTGGTTAAGTGTCTGCCTTCGGCTCAGGTCATGATCTTGGGGTCCTGGGACTAGGTCCTGCATGAGGCTCCCGGGTCAGAGGGGAGTCTGCTCCCTCTACCCCTCCCCCACCCCAGCTCATGCTCTCTCTCAACATAAGATCTTTAAAAAAAAATGTTCTAAAAGAAAGCTGGTACGGAAACCATGTATAAATGTGTTTACAAAATTCAAAACTATGAGGCTCTTCTATAAACCTAACAAAAACGGTTAGTTTCAATCTGACTTACTTTCTAGGAAGTTTCTTATTCATTTGTTGCTCAATTCCTGTGTTCCGGGATGGCAGCTACTTCCTTTGCTTTGTGGAGTGACATTCAAATTTGAGGCTAATCGCGGATTTAAGACCTTAATTTACAGAAGCTGCAGAACTTTCCCTGGTAAGGTAAAGATTTCGTTCTAGGTACAGTATCAGGTAGTATGTTTGCCAATATATCTACAAGACCTTTTCCTATGCCAACTCATGAAATACATGAGAAAAAAATGAATGAGTGTTGATATTCTAATTCCAATACTCTCACTGAGAAATGTTGACCTAGAATTCTGAATACTTGTTCCAAAACTGCAAACTCACACATGACATAATATAAATACTGTAACAGACACTTTAAAGAGTTAACCATTTACTGAACATGTAAAAGTAGCCAAGGAGTGAAAAGACCTGCAATGAGCATGATGGGTATTAAAAATGCAATACCAGGGCGCCTGGGTGGCTCAGTGGGTTAAAGCCGCTGCCTTCAGCTCAGGTCATGATCCCAGGGTCCTAGAATCGAGGCCCATATCGGGCTCTCTGCTCAGCAGGGAGCCTGCTTCCTCCTCTCTCCTCTCTCTCTGCCTTTCTCTCTGCCTACTTGTAATCTCTCTCTCTGTCTCAAATGAATAAATAAAAATCTTAAAAAATAAAAAATAAAAAAAAATAAAAATAAAAATGCAATACCAGTCAATCAATAGTAAATAATAAAAGTAAAAATAAAAAGGCAGTACCTCAGTAGTTTGAGTAATCTTATTTAGCATCTAGAAAAACGCAGCGACAATATAATGAGTGAGTCAATTTGCACACATTGGAATGAAAAGAAAATGTTTAGAATTTAGTATTCTTTTCAATCCTAGTCCAAAAACTTAAAACTGTTATCTACAACAGTTTGACGGGCATACATATTTGTCCTAGCCTAATCTATATAAATACACATTTTAAATTTAAAACTTTCATCACTGAATGTATTTGAATACGTGTTGACCTTTTAAAAAAGTTAAAATTACCTTTCTAAAAAATCATAATCCTGTTTAACGCTTCCAAAGGTACCTTATCCTACTCCTTCACTGCAATGAAAAGTCTGCGGGAAGAAGAAACGCTTGAAATCTACATCAGGCAGTGAAGTCTTTTCCCTCTTAATGGTCACCCTCACTTCCTCAGCAAATCCCAACTACCAATACCCTTCACTTTACTCTTAACCCCGAGCTGAAAGTCTATATATACTCAGGCCTCCAGTTGGGGGAAGCCCTCCATAGCCAATCAGAGCTTCCCGATCTATTCCGTCACACCTCCCCCCAGGGCGTGACGTCAAAGGCAATCCCAGGCCAGCCACGTGGGTTGGAGTGCAGCAGTTCTGGGCAGCTGCTCCGGAGCAGCCCGGCCGCCGCGGTCCCCAGGCGGGGGGAAGTGGCCAGGGAGGGGCCGCCAGGGCTCCGACGCGCACCTTCGGGGCGCAGGGCCGTGGCCGCTCGCTCGCCCCGGAGGCGCGCAGGACCGCCGAGTCCAAGCACTGGGCACGGGCGCTTGGCGGTGGAGGGTGGGGGGTAGGGGGAGATGCCGAGAGAGGCGCTGGCACCTAAGCCGGTGTAATAGGACCCGGGGCTCGCACACCCTCCTCCCCAGGCACCGCCTCTCCGCTCCCAGCCCCTCTCTCCAGCCTTAATTATCCTTTCAGCGCCGTTTCCCCTCCGCGGAGTTTCCCCGGCCGGAGGGAAAGGCTCTCGCGCCAGCCCATCCCGCCCGCACACAGACCCTCCTTTCAGACCCGCCCTCCCGTTCGCAGGGACCCGTTTCGGAGCCCCGGCTCGCGCTGGGCGGGAACCAGCGTGACGAATTCCGCCCAAGGTGTTGATTATCCGTCCCAGCCCGCGCCCTGGCTCGCCTCCCACTTCGCCCCAGCTCCCGCGGGCCCCCGGCTCCCACCTCCCGGCCGCGCGCCGGGGACGGCGCCCCCAGGCCCCCCACCCGCCGGGCCCCGCGCTGCAGCTGCGGCCAGAGCGCCAGCGTGCTCCGTGCCACGTCGGAGCTGGCTCCCGGGGCGTCGCAGCTGCCTGCGCTGCCGCGCGCGGTCCCCACGCACGCCCTGCCCCCGGGCGGCGGCAGGGAGAGGGACGCGCGCCCTCCCCCCNGAAAGTGGGAGTGGCCGAGCGAGGCCGGTAGCGGCGAGGAGGTGGCAAAGGACCCTCCTTCTCGGGGGTCCCGGCTCTCGGGAGCTGGGAGCCCGGATCGCTTTAACCCTTTGCTTCCCAAGTAAGAAGCGGGTTTCCCACTTCACAGGAAAAGGCGCTGGGCGCTTCCAGGGTCTTCCTCCCCACGTAGGGGGGTGGGGGGAGGGAAGGGATGGAAAGGGAAGGGGCAAGGGGGGGGCGGCAGGGCGGAATGCATTTTCCTTGCACAGTGGAAATTCTTGTTTCCCAGCTTGGGAGCCCCTCTGGCTCCGGGAGATGAGGAGTGGAAAAGTACATCCCGGGACAGGCAGTCTTTCCCCGGCAGAGAGGTTACCTGTGTTCCCAGAAAGGCAGCGGGTTTCTGGCGAGCGCCGCAGGGATGGGAAAAGACAGGGATATACTGCCAAGCCTGACAGTGATCTGAAATAGCCCCTGATTTTCAGTCTGCTGGAAGGTGGCAGACCTCAAACTTATCTGTCGAAAATCAGCTTTACAATTTTGTTTAACACTTAGGTGGCTACTCTCTTCCCTCTCCCTGGCCTATTCGGGGGGCCCTCCTGGTTGTCCATATCTCGCCGGTGTAACGTACCTTGTTCAGCTCTCGGTCATAAAGTTGTCCTCAGCCTGTCTGTGTGGTCCCGGAGGGTCGGTGGCGGGCAGTTTCCAAAATTGAGGTAATAAGAGATCAGATGAATTTGAGACGACCGGCCAAAAAAAATAAAAAATTTAAAAACAACATTTAAAAAGGATGGGGGAAGTCTTAAACGTTTGGTTCTCCCCCACTTTAAACGGAAATATCACTACTATTCCTTTAATATCTCCGTTGCATTTCAGGCTAATTCTTAAAAGAAAAATTTGTGCTTTAAAAATAAATTAACTTTATTTTATTTTATTTTTTTTTTTTGCTCCAGTTCCCCCTCCCCTGATATCGGAAAGTCTCTTTTCTTATTCGTATCAAGAAAAAGCCCGGTGAAGACTCAGCAGAACCCAGGAAGCGCAGAATCGGGAGAAAGTCTTTGGCTGGGGCTGGTTCAAGTCCCTGGTTCAATGGGCTGCTGGAAGCCAGGACTGGGTAATTCTTTCCAGACGTCTTGACTTCTCCTTCCTCGCTGTTGTTGCCTTTCTGCCTCCTCCAACTTAAGGGGGTCTTAACAAGTGAGCTGGTGGGTGTTTTAATAGGGCGGAGGAGGGAGTGGGGGGTGAGGGGAGTGGAGAAGGGAGGTGCGGACTGGGGAACCCGGAGGGGAGGGAACTGGGAGCGCGGGCGGGCGG
>LNAC01000487.1:1014912-1033335 GCA_002007465.1 Ailurus styani
TCAGTAGAGCACACGACTCTTGATTTACTTAATATATGCTTATCTATAATTTTTTTAATTTAAAAGAAAGCTTTATATTTTGGAACTTCACCTTAAATCACTGAATACGGGGGAGTTTTACTTTCATATTATCGAACTATTTAAATTTTTAAAATTACATCCAGATTCCTATGTATTTCAGATTAATGGGGGAGCAAGTTCTTTTCCACAGCCCAAAAGACACTTTTATCACTTGCATTTTTTGACTCGGATTACAGAAAAGGACAAAACTATTTACCCTCCTTGATGTAAATGCCAACAATTTCTGTCAACAAGGGTTTATAATTTACATGACAAATCAATAAAAGCAGAAAGTGCCGCTCAAGGGGAAACCTGTAGTCTAATCGTCCTTTGATATTTTAGTAGTCTTAATCAGAATGACTAACGAGAAGATGTAATGTCTGTGTCCACAAGCAGTTGCTAATAGTCTCAACTGTGGAATTAGAGTAAGTAGTCACAATATTTAAATTATCTGCCTTGGAGATTTCAATTTATTCCTGAAAAGGTTAACAGATGTTCCAGACTTTAAAAAAATCTTAAAAAGGATATGCTTAATTTCTAGAAACTAATTTATTTCTTACTAGTCGTTAAAGTTTTCTAGGCAGAGGGACCCCTTTTTTGTAATTTAAAAAAAAGTGATTCTGTTCCCAGAAAAGTGAATATTCACTCAAAATTTTTCATACTCTTTCAGGGGATTCATAGATTGCTTTCCCCAAAATCTGTTCACAGAGGAACTGAAAATCCCCTTCTTCCAAAGACGTATTATTCAGTCTTTGTAAATACTACATTTTCCTAATTCACTGTAAACCACACCATATACTTAAAGGTTGAAAAAGAAGACAAAGGGGGGAAAAGACTAAGCAAAGCTTTTCTTTTCTCTAACGATTGACACTAATTTTCTTTTTAAATCACAAATTGGGGGGAGGGGAGATCTTAAGTCAAAGGAATCTTAGGCCTTTGAGAGAAAGCCCTTCAAAGGGAATAGGAACCTGGACATAAAAGGTTTTCAAGAATCCATCACATCTAGCCTTCCTCAGGCATTGAGACCTGGTTTTGTCTTTTTAGGAAAACAACAACATCCCAAAGGGATTGCAAACTTTCCCAGGAAGAAGCCTGCCTTCAAATACAGGTGGCTGAAATCTTTGGGAGGAAAAACCCTGAACCCACTCAGTGAAGTGAGACTTCCTACCTTTATCCAAGTGAGGTGTTAGCTCCAAGACCCAATTAGCCGAATTACCATTCCAATGGCACCTGAGGGCTGGTCCTGCCTCTATCAGGCCTAAAAATACCATTAAGAGGTGTGACTCCACGCATTTCATTAGTCACTTCCTGCCTACGGTAGGTATCAGGATAATTTGGGGATAAAGCCAAGCAACTGAGCTGCTACTCTGAAAGAATTACATTTTTCCGAATGATGCAAATGTTCCCACCCACAGAATTTTCTTTCTAGTGTTTTTTTTTAAGATTTTATTTATTTATTTGACACAGAGAGAGAGATCACAAGTAGGCGGAGAGGCAGGCAGAGAGAGAGGAGGAAAGCAGGCTCCCCGCCGAGCAGGGAGCCTGATGCGGGGCTCAATCCCAGGACCCTGAGATCATGACCTGAGCTGAAGGCAGAGGCTTTAACCCACCGAGCCACCCAGGTCGCCTCTCTTCCTAGTGTTTTAAAGTTATGGCATTCAGCCTAGATCTCTGCGGCTTTGAGAACTTAGTAGGCCATGGTTCCTTCTATGTATTATGCTGAGACCAAGAACCAGGACACATTTTGATCTGGGTCCTGACTCACCTCTTGCAGATAGCACCTGGTGTTTGTTCGCACCAAATTTGTCAAGCTTCTAATTAAGCAATTTGGGAAGTCGCCTTATTGTTTGTTTTGAAAAGCCGGGTGTCTCTGAGTCTGAAGTGATGAAAAATTTAAAAACTCTCTGCAAGTGTGAATGGAGGGTGGCCTCCATGGCAGTTAGCTGGATGCTTGAAAAAATACAGATTCCATGTCCAAATCCCAGACCTCCTTCATCCTAATCTGTAACAGCAAGTCCAGTTTTTTTGCAAAAAAAAATTTGCACAGCCTGATGCTTGGAAACTTCTGCCTTAGAGATGTTGTGGGTGGAGAGATCATTTCCTGGGCTTTTTTTTTTTTTTAAGATTTTATTTATTCATTTCACAGAGGGAGAGAGATCACAAGTAGGCAGAGAGGCAGGCAGAGAGAGAGGAGGAAGCAGGCTCCCCGCCAAGCAAAGAGCCCAATGCAGGCCTCAATCCCAGGACCCTGAGATCATGACCTGAGCTGAAGGCAGAGGCTTTAACCCACTGAGCCACCCAGGCGCCCATGGGCTTTTTACACATAGCTTTATAAGATTCGATTTTTGTCCCTAACTCTCCTTGGATAACAGTAGAGTAAAAATGCCTCTTTTGCAGAATGTAACTGAATTGTGAATTCCAAGGAATTTCTCTTGTGATGGCAGCATCTTTGCTTTAAAGAGATTTCTGTCATCAGTACGTTGTCCACTCACATCTGAATCCAGTGATTTCTACCACGATTGAGGCAATATCAAGTATAAAAGTCAGAGTTCTAATACTCCGGTTTCTCTTCAGATCTTATAAATCTTTCCCATTTTAAAAGTGAGAGTTCTGACCTCACACTGTTTGGGGCAAAACTGTATCGTCTCGGGCAAACTGCTTAATGGCTCCATGCCTCAGTTTCTCTCTATGTAAAATGGGCAGAGTAGTAAAACTTGGCCTTAGAAGTTCATGTGGGAAGTAAATAAAATTATCCACCTTAAGCTCTGATAAGTGTGCAGGCAATTTTAACCATAATTATTGGCATCACTGAAAACAGTGTTAAGCTGAAAGACAGGTAGCTAAGAATTTGTTCCTTCATTGCTATGGAGGCTTCCTGCTCCTGTATTATTTCTAGATTGGCTCAGAATTCAAAATGTTTAAAAACTGGTCAAATCTTGGGGCGCCTGGGTGGCTGAGTCGAAGTCATCTGCCTTCGGCTCAGTTCATGATCTCAGGGTCCTGGGATCAAGCTCCGAATCTGGCTCCCTGCTCAGTGGGAAGCCTGCTTCTCCCTCTCCCACTCCCCCTGCTTGTGTTTCCTCTCTCGCTGTGTCTCTCTCTCTGTCAAATAAATAAATAAAAAATCGTTAAAGAAAAAAAAACTGGTCAAATTTGAAGATTTAAAAGCTGCAGATTTGGTTTTGAATTCCTGAAGAAAATCCTTTTAAGGGACTGAGTACCAGCAGGAAGTATGCAGTTCATAAGGAATTTACTAGGTAAGTATTCACCAAGTTCACCTACAATATCAGAAGCCCCACGTTTAAGAATTGAAAGCCAAATTTAAAATACTTCTTTGAAAGAATTGAATGTTTTTCTCCCATGATATATTTACCAAAAGAAGCCAATTTAGAGGGAGCTTCTGGTTTTCAACACACCCTTGCTTTACACCTCTGTTTCCAGCAGAATGTTCTGTGGTGCTGAGAAGTCAAGTGACTTACTTGCCCCAGGTCACACACAACGAGTCAGTGATTCAGGCCTGATTGAATCAAGGATTTTTATGCAAGGGCTTCTGGTAAGTTTCTTTGGTAGGAGTGTCCCCAAATAAATGGTTAACTGAGACAAATATTTACGCTTCTGTTTTTAGAGCAAAGAAAAGGAATACATTTGCTATTTTTTTCCTCTTTATTAAATTTAAATTTCTAAATAAAAGAACATATTTCTAAATATAATAACTCAAACATGATTTCCCAGCTGTCTTCCAAATAACTAAATATATGCTGTTTGACTATACTGAGTTGGAAGTATAGCAGAAGAGTTTCTCTTTTGGAAATTCTGGCCAATTTGGTCTACTCCCCATCATCGCTCCTCAGCTTGAGTGACTGTGATCATTGTTGCGAAGTATTCATTCCCCAAAAGTGTATCGATTATCTACTATGGGCTATTCTAAAGTCTTGCCACTAACATTTGCAGGAACTCAGGACGAGGGTACTAAGGAAGGCTTACATGCCGAATGTCTGAATGCCTAATATTTATAAATCAAACTGACGTCTTTTTCCCACTCCAGGCTGCATTCTGTAATGTGATGTGGAACCGAACCCACGTGAGTTCGTTCTTTGGTGAGTCAGAAACTGCACTGGGTTGAGTTGTACAAAGAAAACTTCTATTTGCATTAAATAAGGAGATCAAGGAATAGCTTCCAAAGCCAAGGCTTCCCAAGAGAGGATGAATGGGTTCCTTTTGTTCAGGGTTAGGACGAATATTCAGATAGGAAAGCCTTGTCATCGCAGGTAGAGGCAGGCAAAAGGTCCCGCAAGCACCTGAAGAAAATGTGCCTATACATACGTTGTTTATTATGTAAATGAGGCTGAGGCTTCTCCTTGGGTGGAGAGTTTAGTATTATAATGAAGTAAAGGCAATGGTGGGTCATTCCAGAGGTCACTCCATGGTCCATCTGCACAGGCGCTAGTCAGGTATAGCTCAGAAGGTCTGGGTGGTCTTGGAGGGGCCGGAGGTCTTGTCAGGGCAGTCACCATCTCCTGAGCGGTGGTTGGGGGTTCATTTGCCTGAGTTCAGAGGTGACCTGGCAAGAAAAGCTTAAGGAAAAAGGTAGGACAAACATTAGTGAGTACAGCAGGTGGGCAGTACCTGTCAGGTCCTGGGGTCTAGCTGGTGACAGTGGGCCTTGAACACATGCATTGAACACGAGCTTACACATCCAAGTGCATCCACAGTTCCCAACAGCAGGCACCACTGCACCATTTTTTTGACTCCTGCCCTTCTCCCTAAGGGAATGTGACCTTGCCTGGTTCAATCCTTTCTTTTGCTAATAATGTCTCGCCCCAACCTCTTTCTTTATTTTGTACCCCTTCTCAGGACTCTCAGGACTCCCCTCTGCTTGCTGGTGGGATGCTGCCCCATTTCATGAATCACTTAATAAAATCACATCTTTAAATTTACTCGTTGACTTTTTGTTCTTTAACACCAGTGGGGTCATGGTGAACAAGTTAGAGCATGTTTCCATCACGGTCACTTACCCTCTTTGTCCTTTCTGCCCACTTTTTCTGTCTCTGCCTGGCTTGATGTTCTTACTCATCCCTCTGTATGCCTTAGGAGACTCCAAGCTATTCTTTCCACCAGACTTATCCCTTACTAAGTCTCTAGTTGTGGGCTTAAACTAGTTTTGGTCGTAAAGTCTTGAAGACTCGTCCAGCACTATTCACTTTCTTTCAGTTCTTTGAAAAGAGCTTTCTTTGTTTTTGTAGAAATTATGCTTATTTGTTGTAAATGAATCACACCACAATAGAGGGCATACAGAGAATAAAAGCTTAGAAATGGGGCGCCTGGGTGGCTCAGTGGGTTAAAGCCTCTGCTTTCGGCTCAGGTCATGATCTCAGGGTCCTGGGATCGAGGCCTCTGCCTTTGGCTCAGGTCATGATCTCAGGGTCCTGGGATCGAGGCTCCCTGCTCAGCAGGGAGCCTGCTTCCTCCTCTCTCTCTGCCTGCCTCTCTGTCTACTTGTAATCTCTCTCTCGCTCTGTGTCAAATAAATAAATAAAATCTTTAAAAAAAAAAAGCTTAGAAATGTTGCCAATGTTTTTCAGGTAGAATCACAGATTGAGGTATAGAAGTTACACAAAGAGGAACATTGATCTTTTGTACCTTTTTTTTCTATTGATATAGAGAGCTACGTGTCTTTTTGAATGACTAATTATTATTCTACGCTAGCATTACTTTAGAATTGATTTAACCAATCACTCTTGCTTCACTGTTTATTTTATTCTGTTATCTATTATAAAAAATATTGTAAGACATGTTCTTCATTTTAAACAGTTCCAGTCAGGTACAGTTATCCCCTTGGGATAAATTCTTAAATAGTTTCTATCCTGTCAAAGCAGTTGTGCCATTCACTTCTGTATCTCTTGGAGCACCTGATGTGAAGCCTGAAAAATAATAGATCGTAAATAAATATTGGCTGCACAAATAAATTCTTAGTAAATAGTGATTGATTACTTCGTATCTATTTATAGAACTGACCTAATGCAGTACTGTAATTGGACGTTCTGGGAGGAGCCCATCTGGATTTATGCTACTTGTTTACATAGACAAAAATAGAATGAAAGGAAAAAAAGGAAATAGTAAAATCAAAGAAGCAAGGTACCTTTGCAGTGACACATTTCATTACCTGTGGGTTTTTGTTTGTTTTTTAAGATGTATTTATTTATTTGAGAGAGAGAGAGAGCACGCAAGCCTGTGGTGTGGGGCAGGGGGGCGGGGTAGGGTCAGAGGTGGGGAGATCCAGAGAAGCAGACTCCCCACTGACAGCCTGAGATCATGACCTGAGCTGAACCTGAGAGTCAGGCACTCAGTTGACTGAACCACCCAGGTATCCCCATTATCTGTATTTATTTGCTATTCCTATCAATGCTATGAAAAGATTAAGCTGATCTCATTGCCTCTGTTTTGCAGATGAAGAGCTTGAATCCCTATAGAAGAAAGGATTTGCCCAAGGTTACCTGACTTGCCCAACACTGCTTCCCCTCCAGTCTGGTATTTCTCAAACACACCGCTTTGCCATTTAACTAAATAATGGTTTTCCACCATAGCATCTTAATGAAGAATTCTGCCACAGGCATTGGCTTCTTAGAATCACTGTTTTTGTACAGGCGATCTCTCTTTCTGCCAGTGGGAAAACACAAATTGGAGAACAACCTTCTGTTTTTTTCAATGGCTTTTAACAAACCGCACCTGAAGGCGACTCCTTTTTTCAGTTGGTGAAGATTGCAAGTTTGTTGAAAATCTTGTCACTTGTTTAGATGAGGAAGCAATGTGTGCTGCCTAACTATGAGTTTTTAAGTAAAAACCGTGTAATTCATTTTAGGTGGGGACAGAGTCGGCCCTATTCTTTGATTAATCCCTAGCATCTAGCATACTGCCTAGTATGTGTTAGATCCTAGAAATATACATATTGATGTAAAAGGAGGGAAGGAGCAAAGAAAAAAGGGAGTCTAATGCTGATATCTTCGGCAAAATATGATTCTTTAACAATAACTCTCATTGGCTTACTTTTATTTTGATAGATGAAATTTTAATCATTCCCAAACATCCACAATAACTGACCCAAGTAAGATTAGATCAGTCTTCAAAGGTTCTTTGTTCTTTTATCTCTCTCCAAATACTCCTATTTATATTTTGAAATATGGGCTGTAATCTAAAAGACTAAGAGTTTTTATTTTGAGGGAAATGGTGACATTACGATCAGTGGGGGGAAATGATTGTGGTTTTAAAATGACTGTTTAAACAAATTGGCACAAATCGTGCTTCTTCTGACTTTCACAAATATTCCTATTCTTTGTAGAGACTAACTCAAAAATGTTTTCTATTGCTTTAAAAATAATATCAAGTTGAAATAAATATAATTATATAATATCAATTTGTATAACAATATAAACATAATATATAAAGAAATATATACGGATATATAGAAATTCTTTCTCCCCACCCACACGTATTCAGTCTTTAAGTAAATTGACCGTAGAGGGAGAATTTACTAGGCAGTCCCAATTTCAAATACTCTAAACTTTTATTCACTTAATATATAATCATACCATTTGTGCAAGTCTTGAGTCTAGGAGAAAAGTGTCGTCAATACCTACAATTAATAAAGATGACGGATTCAGACAGGATAATAAGGAAACTCATTGGCATATATCAGTCAAAACATGACCCCAAATCAGAGACTTGTGAAAGCCAAGGTTTATTTCTCACTGTGTCTGTGTGATTGACGGAGGCTCTGCTTCCTGACTTTTTATTTTGGTGTCTAGGCTGAGAGAACAGTGCCTGTCTGGGATATTCAAAGGAAAAAGAGAAGGTGGCAGAAGAGGCTGGATTCTGGAAGCTTCTGCTCAGAAGTGTTTCTGCTCATAGTTCATTGGTCTAAACAAGTCACATGGACAAAACTGACATCAAATGGGTGGAAAGTATAACTGTCCCACTGGGAGGGGGCCTCCCAAGGGCACAAGACCTCTAGGGAGAGTAATGGCACATTGGGTGCAACTATACTTGAGTGATGCCCTCCAGTATGACCTCCCAGCTAGAGTTTACAAGGTCATCTTTTGTCTGCTACTTCCCTCATTCAGTGAACACTCAAGTTGTTTTCATTTCATACATTTCTCTTCTATACATTTCTCAAATCTAATCTCCCCTCTGTAAGTCGCCTACCAGTCCATTGTTCAGGTTCTCAGTATTTATAAACAGGTCTTCCGACCATAGATTAATTCCATACATAGCCACAAATGTGAAGTCTGCCAAGTGCACAGATCTAAAATGTCATTTTTCTGGGGGATCTGGCTGGCTCAGTTGGTAGAGCTACCGCAAATTCTGCTTAAAAAAATCAACTAGATTTAGTTAAAAACTTTAAAAAAAATCAATGTTATAAAATAGGTCTTTTATTTTTACAAATATAATTGTATGATAAATAGAACGTATGAAACCAGAGGTTAAAATAAGTCCAATTATATTTTTAAAAGTCCAATTATAATGGCAATATAGCAGACATAAATTATTAAGTTTACTTGGATAAAAAGCCAGATTTCCATTTTGCCTATCACATACACACACATGCAAACACACATAGAACTCTACCACTTTTTTCCTGAAACAGACACATTTTCAACAACACCAAAAAAAGCCAAGCCAAAAAAGAAAGAAAGAAAACTATTAGACATTTGGAAATGATGGATAATACACACCAAATGAAAGCCACGATAGCAATTTGATATCAGTTGCTACTTTATTCTATTTAGTAGTAAAATTGTAGGTACTTGCATGTTTCCTGTATTTTTTATTTGTTATTTATTGTGGCAATTAACAATATCCTTTTTTGTCTCTTAGTCATGTAATTTTGTAAATCAGTAGTAGTAGTAAAATAAATTAGCAATTGGTAGGATTTTAATAACATATAAATGAATCTAAGTTAATATGTAAGAATTTTTTCAAGACTTCTCTCATACTTAGATTTTTCTTCTTTTCTAAAGCAAGCATGTAGAACTATAAATTTCCCTCTCAACACTGTTTTAACTTCTCCCCATGTGCTTTGAAGTGCTGTATTTTTATTTTCATTCCATTCGGTATATTTTCCTATTTACCTTTAAAGTTCCTCTTTGACCCATGGATTATTTAAAAGTATGTGGTTTAGCTTCCACATGTTTGGTGATTTTCTTTCCTTTCTGTTATCAATTTCTAGTTTGATTCTACTGTGGCAGAAAAACACACTGTATGATTTCATTTCTTTTAAATGGCCCGTGATACGATCCATCTAGCAATATTTTCTGTGGATACTTGAATATATTCCTCTCTTGGTGAATGGAGTGTGAATGGTGTTGATTGATGGCATTGTTGAGTTGTACTGTTTCTCTGATTTTCTGTTTGGTTCTCTCAATTCTTGAGAGAGCGATATTGGAAGTTTCTAACTGCGTGAATTTGTCTATTTCTTCTTTCAATTCTGTTATTTTTTCCTTCACAGATTTTGAAGCTCTGTTGTTTGATGCATGCACATTTAGGATTAATTTTTTCATGTGGATTGATCTTTTAATCATTATCATTAAAATTTATTTTTATTTATGTTTAGTTAACGTATAATGTACTATTGGTTTCAGAGGTAGATGTCAGTGATTCATCAGTCTTATGTAATACCTAGTGCTCATTACATCATGTGACCTCCTTACTGTCCATCACCAGGTTCCCCATCCCCCCACCACACCCCCCTCTAGCAACGGTGAGTTTGTTTCCTATGCTTAAGAGTCTCTTATGGTTTGTCTCCCTCTCTGATTTCGTCTTGTTTTATTTTTCCTTTCTTTCCCTATGATCCTATCATTATGTAATATACCTCTTACTACATGGTAATTTTTATTGCTTTGAAATCTACTTTAGGGGGCGCCTGGGTAGCTCAGTGGGTTAAAGCCTCTGCCTTCGGCTCAGGTCATGATCTCAGGGTCCTGGGATTGAGCCCCACATTGGGCTCTCTGCTCGGCAGAGAGCCTGCTTCCTCCTCTCTCTCTCTGCCTGCCTCTCTGCCTACTTGTGATCTCTCTCTTGGTCAAATAAAAAAAAAAATCTAAAAAAAAAAGAAATCTACTTTAGTTGATATTAATACAGATATTTCTGCTTTCTTTCAATGTTTGTTTTTTTAAGATTTTTTTTTTTTTTTTGTAAGTTATCTCTATCCAGTGCGGGGCTCATACACAATGCCAACATCCAGAGGTGCATGCTCAACCAAGTGAGCCAGCCAGGTGCCCCTGCTTTCTTTTACCATTTATAAGATTTATCTTTTTCCACTCATCTACTTTTAGCCTACCTGTATCATCATATTAGAAGTAACTTGCTTACAGAATGCATATACTTGCACCATGTTTTTTAACCTGCTCTGCTTATTTGTAACTTATAATTGGTGTATTTAAACCACTTACATTTAATGTTATTATTGATATGCTGGAACTAAAAGTCCACCATTTGAAATTTTCTTATCTTCTTGTTCTCTCTGTTTTTCACTTCTGTCTTTTTTCCTTTCCTTCCTATGGATTGCTTTTTAATTCCATTTTGATTCATTTATAGTTCTTACAGTTTATATCTTTTCTTTAAGATTTTATTTATTTATTTGACAGAGAGAGCGAGCACAAGCAGGGGAAGTGGCAGGCAGAGGGAGAGGGAGAAGCAGACACCACCCTGAGCAAGGAGCCCAATGTAGGGCTTAATCCCAGGATCCCAGGATCATGACCTGAGCTGAAGGCAGACGCTTAACTGACTGAGCCACCAAGGTGCTCTGGTTAATATCTTTATATATACATATTTTTAATAGTTGCTGTAGATACCAGATTTCATATATATATATATACATATATATATACATATATACACACATATATATATATGTAATTTTATCACAGAATACTGGTGTTGAAATTATATCAGCTTGAGTGAAATGTAAAAACTTTACCTCCCCTTTGTGTCCCTTTAACTTTCACATTTTATAATTGTCATAAACATTTCCTCTTCACAAATATTAGATCTCTTGTGATAGTCCCACAGGTTGGTAGGGCTCTGTTCTTTTTATTTTTTTCGGTCTATATTCTTTCTGTTCTCCAGAAACAGACTTTTCAAGGTCTTCTTTTGTTTGTCTTACATATAATTTCAGTGGTTTTTAGTTGTACTTCATAGAAGAAATAAAGAAAAGTTCATGTACTCCATCTTCTTAGAAGTAGAAGCTTACCCTATTTTTGGCAGTTATTATTGTGATTAATAAATGATACATAAATTAACAGAACATTGTGTATGTCAGGGGGAATAAATGGATCTATAAAAACTAACATTGTTTGAAATAATGGCTATCAAATTAGGTATGGATGAGAATCTACTAAATATTTTAAAGGTTTCTGCATTGAGATCATGTTCCAAGTGTTTCTAGAGTTCTTGCTCTGCCTATGGAAACCAAAACTAAAATGATAGAAGTTGCATTACTGATATAGCTCATAAAAGATACATGGCATAGATGAGTTGATTTACGTTTCTTCTCTTCTCCAAAATGCCATAACTATACAACAAAAGACTGACAAATTAAAGTGCATGTACATGCAAAGGTAAACTAAAATATAACATTTATTTAATTTTTTAATACTTTAACTTTTTAAATCTTAATTGGGAAGGAGAAGTGAGATAAGAATTCTCTATATGCTGCTCCAATTTGATTTCCCACTTATAAATGTATCCCTTTCAATTAGCTGGACTGAAAACGTTAAGTTGTCCCTTAGAAAATTCAGATTTTTCCTACAAGACCTAGATCATTATTTTTTTTAAAGATTTTATTTATTTATTTTACAGAGAGAGAGAGATCACAAGTAGGCAAGTAGGCAGAGAGGCAGGCAGAGAGAGAGGAGGAAGCATGCTCCCCGCCGAGCAGGGAGCCCGACACGGGCCTCGATCCCAGGACCCTGAGATCATGACCAGAGCCGAAAGCAGAGGCTTTAACCCACTGAGCCACTCAGGCGCCCGACCTAGATCATTATTGACTGAACTGTAAATGGCTTTGACAGGTGACTGAGAAAAATCCACCCAAAGAGGAATTTTAACTTAGTATGAATGTATCTGTAACTTACCCTTTAAAATAGTCTTTTTATGAGACCTGTTCCTTATGTTGCACAGGGGTGCATGTACACATGCATGCACACACACGAATAGGCTTTGTAAAACAAAGCCAGCTATATCCTTGCACCTGCAACTTCTGGGTGGTAATAACTTGAATTACATTGAAACCCACGTGATGGAGATGTTAATTTCTCTACTCTCTTTGGACAGTGGAACAGATGCTGTCTTAAACTTCAAAGGGCCTTGACTACTTTCTGAGTTTCATTAATGAACAACAACTTTTCACAGCTTGGAAAAAAAAAAAATCTAACAAAACATACAAAGGAAGAAGACCAATGAGGAATCCATCAGTCTTTTCCTTCTGAAATGTTTTTTAGGGATAGAGAGGAAGTCAAACTCAAAACATTTGATCTTTCCCAGGAAACTGGACTGCACTGTATTTATTGCTTTTCAAATCTGACAGTTCATCCTGTGGCCTCGCATCATGGTAAAGGACCCAGTTGTATCAGGCAAAGATGGGCTTGGGGAGATAATTTGTTAAAGGGTTAGATAAGAAAGAAAACCCAATTGGTGATAAATGTTTCTATTTTTGGTTGTTTTTTTTTTTTTCTGTACTATTTTCTCTAATTCTGGTTGTTGAGATTGGCTCAGGTAAAGCTTACAGTTTGAAGAGAGTAGACAAAGAAAGCAATAAAGACTCAATAGTTTTGAGTCTTCAGAACCCGAACGTTCTGAAGAGAAGAAAGTAGGTCAATTACTGTTCTAACCAAAAAAAATTAAGAAAATCTTCAACCCTTAGAAAAATTTTAAATCTCTGTAACATTAACTGATATAGGGGATTTTTTTTTTCAATCAAGATTACTTATTTGTTACTTATTTGTTAGCTTTGTACCCACAGTTATAAATTTCTTCAAGACAAGCAGATGGAGATTTGGCTTCCAAGATTACCAGGCATGGATTGGAATACCAGCTCCACCACTGAATAGTGTGTCATCTTGAGCAAGTAACTTAACATTCCCAACCTTTTGTTTTTGTAAAACTCATGTGGTGATAATGGTTTATAATGTCTTAACCAAAACTTGGGATCAGCTGTGTTTTGGAATTTAGAAGTAAAATATATAGTTTTTATGTATAAACTTAAAAAAATATTTTATTTATTTATTTGACAGAGAGAGAGAGAGCACAAGCAAGGGGAGTGGCAGAGGGAGAGAGAGAAGCAGTTTCCCTGCTGAGCAAGAACCCCCTACAAGGGGCTTGATCCCAGAACCCCAAGATCATGACTGCTTGAGCCACTTAGGCGCCCCTTTATGTATAAACTTTTATTGAGGAAGTGGTTCGATATAATTCATATATTCATTAGACTCCTAGTTAAGCACTTTTATGCACCATGAGTGATACAAAAATGGATAAAACTATCCTCGCTGTCTAGGGGCTTTCGATTCTGTATAAAAAATGCAGATGGACTAAAATGCATTATTAAGTTTCCTCATAGAGTCATAAAAGTCTCTGGAAGCTCAGAGGGAGAATGAATTCTGATGGAATGGGGTGATTCAAGAAAAATTATAAAAAGAGGTTGTATTTGGACTTATTCTTCAATTTCATTAACTTTTCATTAATTATTTTTACTACTCTAGCTCATTTTGTGTATGTGCATGTGGTTTCCTTCTCTTTTGTGAAAACTGCTACACTACTCACTCACATGTCATTACAGATTCAAATCCTGTGTAAAGAGCACTCAAGTACTCTTATCAGCCAGATCCAGCTTCAGTCTAAAATCCCAAACACCAAGGTCAGCTTTACAGGTGTTCCTTAATTAACTTTCTTATTCCTAGTAATGATACATGTTTTTCTTTTTGTAATGGTCTTTTGAACATAGCTTTATTAAGGTATAATTTATATATGATATACATTGATCTGTTTTATGTGCACAATGCAATGATTTTTTTTGCAGATTTTATTTTTAAGTAATCTCTACACCCAACGTTGTGCCCAAACTTAAAACCCCAAGATCAGTAGTCGCATGCTCCGCTGACTGAGCCAGCCAGGCGTACCCAATTCAATGATTTTTTGAAGGAAATTGATGGAATTGTACAACCGTCCTCACAATCCAGTTATACAACATTTCCATCATCCTAAAAAGATACCATTTAGAGTTTTGAATAATAAAGGGCAATGCCGTGCAAACACTATGCATTATCTAACAACCTAATACTGTATATGAACAGCCTCAGGGGGTTTGAGACAGCACTCCATTATAAAAAATATTAAATTCCTATAGTGAATCGTACGCATGTTCACACTAAATTGAATAAAGCCTATTCATAGCTTTATGTCAATTCAAGTCAGATTTTTGCCTCTAAAGCAGTTCACGTCAAGCCATCCAATGAATAATGAAACACTTGCAGTGTTCAGAGTTCCTCTCATTTTGGAATTGCAGGGAAGGTACTGCAGACTGAAAACACTCACCTTATAGGATCACTGTAAGAAATAAAGAATACACAGCACAGAATACATAGCGAACTTGGTCTCTGTGCGTGTGTGTTGGTATTTCACTAAAGTACTGTATCAGAGGGCATGTGGTACAGTGTAAACTGCGCTGTTTGTGTGGCCAGGAGACTTGGTTCCCAGACCCTCTGTTTTGTTAACTGGTGTGAGATGTTGGGTATGGGTGGGAACTGACCTTTAATACTTCCAATGAATCAGGCATTGCTCTTAGCACTTTACAAATGCTAACTAATAAATCTTTATGTCAAGCTTATCTCATAGATATCATCATCCTCTTCCACTGTATAGATGAGAAAAGAAGCACAGAGCATTTAAACAACTTGCCTGAAATCAGAGAGTGAGCAAGCAGTGGAGGTGATATTCAAACGCAGGCATTCCATTTGAGAGCCCGTTCTTTGAAACACCACGCTCTGTTCCCTAAATACCATGAAGATTGCTAACACTCTCCGTGCTCTGCTTTTCTCGTTTTTGAAATAAGGGGAAGTCAGGTGTGGCTGGCTGGCTCAGGCAGTAGAGCACCTGACTTTTGATCCCAGGGTTATGAGTTCAAGCCCTATGTTGGACCAAGAGTGACTTTAAAAATAAATAAATAAATGAAATGAAATAAAAGGAGAACAACACGGCACGTTTTAATTTACATGGTGTTACAATTACAAACTCAGAATTTGGGAGCCCAAAAGGATCTTTGTAGTTACGTAGTCAAATTAGCATTTTGTAGCTAAAGAAACTAGATTCTAGAGATTAAGTGACATACCCAGGGTCACCTAGTTAGTGACAGACCTAAAACCTGGTCCTCTGGTTCCTCAAGAGGCGATCCTTAGTGAATGGCAAACAACGTGTGTAATAAGGATATGTCAAACATGATACCCCAAATTGCATATTTACAGAATAAATAACACATTAATCTTTAATTATTCTTATTTTTATTTTGTTTTATTTTTAAATATTTATTTATTTGATAGAGACGCAGCGAGAGAGGGAACACAAGCAGGGGGAGTGGGAGAGGGAGAAGCAGGCTCTCGGTTGAGCAGGGAACCCGATGTGGAGCTCGATCCCAGGACCCTGGGATCATGACCTGAGCTGAAAACAGATGCTTAACTGACTGAGCCACTCGGGCACTCCCCCCTGCCCTTTTTTTAAAATTAATTTTTAAAGTAATCTCTACACCCAACATGGAGCTTGAACTCACAACCCCAAGATCAAGAGTTGCACTCTCCACTGACTGCGCCAGCCGGGTGCCCCTTCCTAAGCTTTTTTTAATCATTAAGCATTTTCTTTTTAAGTATTCTTTTACAATAACTGATTATCTTCTTAAAAATCTCCTTTATAAACTGCTTTAAAAAAAACCTTTAAGCTCACATAAACTCAAACACAGCTTGTAAACAACACAGCTTTCTCGTCCTCCTGCTGGTTTTCAAAACCAAACCTATCGGTCAGGTTGGGCTCCCCCAGAAGACGCTTTCACAATTTAAAGTCATCCAAAGAGTTAGGGAGTTCACCCATGTTTCCAGTCCACTTGTTGTGAGACCAACCCTCGTGCTCAATGCACCAGACTGATTCCTCCCAAAAGAAAGCCTAGAAACTACAAAACTCTGAGAATAAGGTGGGGTGGGTTCTTGGTACTGATTTGCATGTTTCTTCAGTACTGCTTTCAAATCCTTTCTAATCACCCTTAAGGCAGCCCCGCCCCACTGGATCCTGTTGTTTTAATTTCCCATCTCAAGAAACTAAACTGACAATATAGTTCCAGTAAGAGGTAATTAGAGTAAGCCATCCACAAGAACTTAAGAAGCTTCCGAGGCAAATGATTTCACAAACTGCCATCGGTTCCCACTAAATCAATCCACCGTGATCGCATCAAATGGGACAGAGGCCTGCCAGGTTCTCTACTCTGGGAGATGAAAAATGAAGTCAACCCTGCTGGCAAGAAGTTCACAATCTAATAGAGATAAGCCATCAAAGCCAATCCGGCAAGTCCATGCAGTGCCGTGAGGGAGGTGTGGGCGGGTTGCGTCGGAGTTAACAGAGGATGGGGAGACCTGTGACCTGCTGTATTTGGAAAGAATGGGAGCGAGTGACACGGGAGGCAGTTGGTCGGGGAATCCAAGAAGACATCATGCGGGTCTCTGCACGCAAGTTCGTATAGTGAAAGGATGACACAGTTTCTAAAGGCTGGAAAGGAAGAGGCATTCAAAATGGGATGAAATACACGAACAAAGGTAATGTCATGGCAGGACACCTTGTGGGGTCAAAGAAGAATGTCATTTGGCCGGGGTGCCCTTTGATAAAAGAGTCAGAGGGTCCCCAAGGCCCTTGATCATCTTAATGCTGGCTCTACAGGTTAAATAATATCAAATTACTTGTGGATTGTCAGTTATTTTCTCTCCACGTACTATTTTAATAGTTATTTAATTACAATTGTCAATGAAGAGGTAAAATATATTGGACACATAAAATAGGTACTTTACATTTTATCCTCAACAGAATATAGAGGAAAGTGCTACTGTTATACCCCCACTTTCCAGATGAAGAAACAGAACAGACAAAGGTTAAGTGACTTGCCTCAAGTCCAAGGGTAGCAAGAAAGACTTAGGATTGCAAATTCAGATTCTAGAGCCACAGACCAACTCCTGACACATATGGAGTGCCCACTGTACGCTGGACTGTCGGCTTAGCTCTGGAGTTAACGTACATGACTGAGCGACACAGTCCATGCTCTCTGGGACCTTCTCTCGCTCCTCAAAGGATTTCAGCAGCTTTGATTAAATGGAGCAAAAAAGCCAGAAATAAAAAGCCAGTTATAAAAGGCCCCTTATTCCTTGCTACAATTACATACAATTCCGAGGTTTAAAAGAAAGGGAGGAAGAGCTGCTTGAGAGGAGAGTAGAAGAAAGAGGAAAAGATGTCTGTGTTCCAAGGTCAGGTTTGCCTACCAGACTGGAAGGATTGTCATCTTTATGATGGGACAACCCGGGGATAAAGAATAAACACCGGATACATTGCAAGCTACGTGTTTTAACATGCATTTGTCCGTGAAAGTCCTACAACAAACTTGTGAAATAGATATAATGATCCCATTTTATAAAAAAGGAAAACACAAGGATGGACTGGTAATTTGAGACCACATTGTATGGAATAACATAAAAATTGTGCCTGCCTCTTCCCTACCTTAAATGGTAACCTCTCAGTTCAAACATTCTGCTGCAGATTAGAAATGAGTATTAGAAACCATGGCAACCACAGAAATATTCGAACACAACAAATGTATGTGGGATGGAAGTATATCCAAGAACACAGCGTAATTTAGGACAAGAAGGTTTGAGGGGCACCTCCTCCGGGGATTCAGGGGCTTAAGTGGAGGCTTGACTATGAACTGCCAGGTGAAAAAGCTAAGGCTTTTTATAAACAGAAAAGTTTCTCGGCAAAAGTTGGCAATGAGTCGTGTGACTCTTTGTAGAGATATGATTCAGTGATTCTCATCTTCAAGCTGGGAATTTGTCTTCCTATTATTTAATGATGACAATAATAATAATAATTGCTATTTTTTGAGCACAAACAGTGCCAAACACCATATTGGATGTTTTCCATACATTATCTGAAATCTTTTTGTTAACCCTGCAGGTGAGAATTATCTCTGTTTTATAGATGGAAAAGCTGTGGCTCAGAGAGGTTAAGTAACTTGTTTAGGGATGTCTGGGTGGTTCAATTGCTAAGCATCTGCCTTCGGCTCAGGTCATGATC
>LNAC01000487.1:1041156-1072864 GCA_002007465.1 Ailurus styani
GTACAGCAGGCCCCTCAAGTTCCTCATATCAGAAAGATCATATGATAATTGTCTTTCTCTCTGAATAGATATTTTTCCAAAGAAGATATACAAGTGGCCAATAGATATATGAAAAGATGCTCAGTATCACTCATTAACAGGGAAATGCAAATCCTAGCAACAATGAGATATCACCTCACATCTATTAGGATGGCTAGTATCAAAAAGACAAGCGGTAACAGATGTTGGCGAGGATGTGGCGAAAAGGGAACCCTTCTACACTGTTGATGGGAATGTAAAACGGATAGCCACTTTGGGAAGCCATATGAGAGTTCCTCAAAGGGCACAGGGGAGATGCTTAAGGGTACAAACTTGCAACTGGTAAATAAATAAGTTCTGAAGATCTGATGCACATGTCAACCTAAATAGAGGTAAACTGAAGCAAGCTTGAATGATCAGAAATTGAGTTAATTCTGGAATAGCAGAGGAATTGCAATTCATACAGCAGCAAGCTATGGGCAAGTAGTGTGAGGAGGGGAAGTCCAGCCAAAGTCCAAGCAGGAAGTTTACTGGCTTGAGGAGGGGAGAGATTCTTGTCAGATACTCATTGGTCAGGAGAGAAGTCTTGGTCTTGGGTAAATCAGGCATATATGGAAAATCTGTCTCTCAGTTTTAAAGCTTTGTCTTCTGAGTGTGCATGCATGAGATTCTTCATTTCATATCCTCCAGTTCTATTTTAGGCTGAAATTCTTTCACACATGGCATAGAGAATACAGTCAATAATTTTATATTATAAATTTCTTTTTTTATATAAAGATTTTATTTACTTATTTGAGAGAGAGACAATGAGAGAGAGAGCATGAGGGGTGGAGGATCAGAAGGTCAGAGCTCCCTTTCTGAGCAGGGAGGCTGACACGGAACTCGATCCCAGGACTCCAGGATCATGACCATAGCCAAAGGCAGCTGCTTAGCCAGCTGAGCCATCGAGGTGCCCCAAACTTCAACATTTGTAAGGGACTAGACTTCAAATGTTCTCACCATGAAGAGAAATGATAATTATGTGATTTGATTAGGTGTTAGCTGATTATATTGCAATGTATAAGTATATCAAACCAACACATTGTACATCTTTTTTTTTTTTAAAGATTTTATTTATTTATTTGACACAGAGAGAGAGAGATTACAAGTAGGCAGAGAGGCAGCCAGAGAGAGAGAGAGGAGGAAGCAGGCTCCTTGCCGAGCAGGGAGCCCGATGCAGGCCTCGATCCCAGGATGCTGAGATCATGACCTGAGCCGAAGGCAGAGGCTTTAACCCACTGAGCCACCCAGGCGCCCCACATTGTACATCTTAATCTTATATAATTTTATTCATCAAGTATAACCTAATTTTAAAAAATTTTTTGAAAATTTTGGAGGGGCAAATAATATCCTCTCAAAAAAGGAAGCAATAGGGACACCTGGGTGGCTGAGTGGGTTAAAGCCTCTGCCTTCAGCTCAGGTCGTGATCTCAGGGTCCTGGGATCGAGGCCCACATCGGGCTCTCTGCTCAGCGGGGAGCCTGCTTCCTCCTCTCTCTCTCTCTCTCTCTCTCTCTGCCTCTCTGCCTACTTGTGATCTCTCTCTCTCTCTCTGTCAAATAAATAAATAAAATCTAAAAAAAAAAAAGGAAGCAATATCTCTCTTTAGGAAAGAACTGGGAAAAACTCCTCCCTGCCCCCCCCAACCTCCAGGTTTTTTTCTCCTTGTACTATTTTTCATATGAAAACAATATAATGGAAGATTTGGATGATGAAAAAATAATTTTCAGGATTCTAGAAAATAGAATCATCTTTCTGTTTCCTTCCAGCCAGTTTCTACATGTGTGCACATTTTTGTATCAATGAAACCATAATGTACACACAATTTGAAAGTCTGCTGTTTTTAATTAATAGTATATCCTAAGAATTTTTCATGTAGTTACTCTCATATCATTTACAGCTGCAAAATATCCCACTGAGGATGTAATCTAATTTGATTAACCATCCCCCTATCCTCAGACATTCACTCTACCCTTACTTTGGGGGTTTATAAAAAGCAATAGGTGAACATCTGTGTGCATGTAAGTTCTTGCTTTCATTTGGATTATTACTTTAGGCTAGATTGATTTTTCAAATTAGTAGGATTAACTAGGATCAAAGGGCATGATCTGTTTTTAAAGAATACATTTTCCCCCCTAAATTTTAGGGTCACAGAGAGATAGGGCTAGAGGGAACTTTTAGGAAAGCCGCCATCTATTAGATGGGAGAACAGAGGACCAAAAAGGCAAATGGACTTGTTTAGTGTTAAACATTAGATAATGCAGTAGATAAGATTGAAATTATTTAATAAATTAAGTGACGAAACCAGCACCAGAACACATCTGAGCATCTTAAACAGCTTTAAAAAATTTTTCTCTGATCATTTTAAAATGTAACCCCTGAATTAAACTGGTATTCAAAGCATCTTGACTTTTCTTCCGTCACTTTTACAGAAAGCATATTTTGGGCAAAATGTAAAGTATATTTTATTTTAGTATTTTAGCAAATTGGGGCTGGATGACAGAAGAAAAGTGCAGACAAATGTTAAGAAAAGACATAAATTGGGTGCCTGGGTGGCTCAGTGGGTTAAAGCCTCTGCTTTCGGCTCAGGTCATGATCTCAGTGTCCTGGGATCGAGGCCCGCATCGGGCTCTCTGCTCAGCAGGGAGCCTGCTTCCTCCTCTCCCTGTCTCTCTGCCTGCCTCTCTGCCTACTTGTAATTTCTCTCTCTGTGTCAAATAAATAAATAAAATCTTAAAAAAAAAAGAAAAAAAAAAGAAAAGACATAAATTGTAAAACTGATCATTTTCTGAGTGGAAAAGGAAAATAGGAGGTTTGTGTCATGTAGAAAATGGTATATATAACCTATTTGGTATTATGCATATTCTATTAAAGCTCTTCTTTGTCAGAATTTAACAAATCACTTTTTATGTCCTTTTTCTTTCTCTAGTGCTGACATAGCTTTCTTCTTTGCATGTGATATCAGAGTGCCATAGTGTTAAATATCTACATCTATCTATCTATCTATATTTTTTTAACTAGGTTTCATGCCAACATGGGGCTTGAACTCATGACCTGTGATCAAGAGTCACATGCTCTACCAACTGAGCCAGCCAGCCACCCCATATAGTTCTTGATATATCCAAAAAAGAAAGAAGGTGGTCAAGCTTCGCAACAATGAAATCAGTTACAGTCAGCAATATGCCATATTTTATCAATAAATACATGCAGGCATAACTATTTTAAAATTTATTATAATAGAGCTAAAAGGAGGAAATCTATATATCAGCTTTATGATAAAGTTGTGTTTTTCAACCAGAATATCTCTGGGATAGATATCTGGGTCATAAGAATAGATTAAACCAGAAAAGCGGGCCTGGGACTGTCCTGGCAGTTTGGATACCTGTGGTTAGGAAAACCTACTTGCAAAACAATAGACCTTATGACACATGGCAAAAAAAAGAAAGTGAGATATCATTTTTCAGGAGACGTTAATTATCCTAAGAATTTATTCACATTTTTTTTTAACTCATGAGAGTATGTACTCATTTACTAAATGTACTCATTTACATTCTTCTAAGCACATTCTTCTAACTCTGTGGGAACATATTACAAGATACGTAGAATTGATGCCTGGAGACGTGTCTGATGTCATCGAGCTTTAAAGCCGTGGAGTAAGAATGTGAACCTATCCACTACCCTATGAGGAGAAAAAATCAGCCAAATCTACTTGGATCTCTGTGTTCTGGAAAACCATTCCTTATTCATTTTCCAAAACCTATCATTTCTTCAGAACACAAATCCTAATTCAAGTGAGTTTATTTATTGATTTATTCCTGCTTTGGTTTATTTTGTTTTGTTTTTTCATTTCACATTCAAGAACATATCCTGGCAATTTTGACTTCATTATTCCTCAGACATCATTAGGAAAATATTCATATACTACAAGGGTGCTAGCTGCTGTTACTCCTTACTGACTGTATCTTACTAGTCTTTACACCCTACTGAAGTACCTATGTCTTAGGAGGGAATAGCAGACAGAAGAGGACAAATATAGATGATGGTGTGTTTTTAAGGCACTGATCACAAGTACATATTTGATTTTTAGCAGAAACTCCCTATACCTCCCTTCCTGCACCATCACCAGTGTTTTTTCTGAGCAATGGCTTCTTACCTTAGACCTGGGATAGGCATGGGGAAGTGGCACAGTTATGGGTTAGTTATGGGCTGTTAATGAGAATAAATTGTGAAAGCAAGCAAAGAGAACTTTATGTTTTTATCAGTAGGTCTTTGTAGTAGGCAACCCTGTTTGAGTGAAAAGAGACAAAATTGAATTCAAAATTGTTCAAGGAAATGGGATATTTCTGATGTATGTATTGGCAAATTTCAGCTGGGGTTTTCTTCATTTATGGTTAGATTAAAAGGCTCAAGCAATGTGTTAGAAGATATACTGAAGCATATTAAAAATTTTAAGAGCTTGTTTGAGCAAAAATTGATTCCGATTGGGCAGCGCCAAACTGGAAGTGGTTAGGAACACGCCTTGGAGCCAGGGGAAAGACAGAGAAAGTGTGGAAGCAAAGAAAGACAATTATTCAATTGTTTATAGCTTAATGACCAGGGTTTGAATGAAGGCAGTCTAGCCTCAGAGCAAATTTTAGAGCAAATATTGCTTCTCTGTTCATCCCAAAAAGGCCACAAGGGAAGAGAAGTCTGCAAAAAAGATAAGAGGACAGTGGGCTAAGTATGTGTTTCTAAATGGAGGGAAGGACAAGAATGTGCCTTCAATGAATAGGGTGGTCTCTGGAGAAAGAAGAGAAAGATGGAGATCCTTTTGGACATGAGATCAAAAACCATCTGGAGAACCAGAAAGAAACTATCAGGGAACAAAGCGCTCCCTCCAGTACTGGGAAAATAGTGAGTAAACCATCAATAAACATGGGAAGACAGACTGGAAACTGAGGATGGCTAGCTTGAGAGAAGAAAGGCAACAAGTCATTGCTACAGTTCTATAGGGCCTACATGATATACCCAACATCTTACCTCAAGGAGCAGGGAATGTGTAGTGTGTAATGCCTGAGATGTGCAGATTCAGCCTAAGTGAAATATCTCGTTCCACCACTGGTGTTTCTAAAACTAAACTCCAGTATGAGGAATCAGGTATTTACCTCTCTGTCACACTTCTCTGCTACCTAATAACATCATTAGGACCACAGCTCCCACCAAGATTTGAAACTTGTTGCGTAAATGACTTCATTTCAAATGTGTCCTAAGCATCCATTGGATAAAGAAGGACCGTAGGAATTTCAAAGAGCAAAACTGCCGCCAACAGTCAGATGACATAAAGCTACAAAACGTGTATGATGTCTCTCCAAACATCAAGTAAAGCCTTACTGTATACAGGATTAAAAAAAAACTCTTAAAAAAGAAAATTTAGGGGTGCCTGAGTGACTCAGTTGGATGAGTATCTAACTCTTGATTTTGGCTCTGGTCATGGGATCAAGTCCTGCATCAGGCTCTGCACTCAGTGTGGAGTCTGCTTGTCCCTCACCCTCTCTTCCTTCTCATTCTCTCTCTCTCTCTCTCAAATAAATAAATAAAATGTTTAAAAGAAGGAAAATTTAGACCCTTGAAAATTATATAGGACATCAGCAGAAAAGGGAGCTGTTGCTCCCTAGTTGCTAGAATGATCAAAAACAATTTATGGACATAAATCATACATATTAATTTTTGATTTGACATTTAATAATTGAGTACACACACACACGTGCACATAATGCTTAAACTATTACAATGAACTATTTTGCAGGATCAAAGTCCTTCCAAAACTCAGCTTAATTAGGAGGTATATTCATGACTTTTCAGAGAGTTGTCAAATAGCATTATCAGTGTCATCAATATTACCTGAGAAGCCATGGAACATAACCCAAGCTCTACAATTAACTTCGTATTAAGATCTGAAGTGACACAAGCATGGCCTGTGACTATTGTCTCTCAATTTGTAAAACACCACAGCATGGTGACAGTTTGACCTGACTACGACTATGTCTGAATAAAGTACTTTTCCTTTTGCGCAGTAAGGAAACTCCTAGTATGAGAACTCCTTTTTCTCCTTTCGGTTTATTTTAAAAATCATTTATTAATTTTCCCTCTGCTCAAAGTAATTCCAGAGTTTGCCTTTTTTTTTTTTTTCTTTTGAGGAGTAAGGGGTAACTTTTCAGGCAGTTTCCTTAGTCATTCTAGGCAGCACGCCAATGGAATATAGACTAAACAACACAGAGGTTATTAATTTTACCTCACTATACAGGCACATAGCTAGTGATGCATAAAGTCTTCATTCCAGAACTGACAATAAAAGGGTTGTGTAATTGTCTAGAGTCCAACGTCACTAACAGTTTTCTGAGGGAGTTGGAAGAAGATAAGAGAATAGACCTTGGGGAATAATTTTAAAATGGTTAAATAATGATGGCAGAGCGAAACTCATACCTACATCAGTGGGGTGCAGGGAACTCATCTCAGAATATCTTTAATGCTGAATTTGAGAAAAGAAACTTCAAAATGAACCTCAAAAAAAAAAATCTGTATTTCACAGATATATTTGGTGTTCCCTGGAGGTAGAAGAGTTTGGGTAAAAAGAGGATTTTGAAAAAGCAAACTTTTTATTGAAATATAACATGTAGGGCGCCTGGGTGGCTCAGTGGGTTAACGCCCCTGCCTTCGGCTCAGGTCATGATCTCAGGGTCCTGGGATCGAGTCCCGCATCGGGCTCTCTGCTCCGCAGGGAGCCTGCTTCCTCCTCTCTCTCTGCCTACCTCTCTGCCTACTTGTAATCTCTCTCTCTGTATCAAATAAATAAATAAAATCTTTAAAAAAAAAAAGAAATATAACATGTATACAAAACAATTCACGAATCAGGACTCCCAGGTAGCTCAGTCGGTTGAGCGTCTGCCTTCAGACAGGTCATGATCCCAGGTCCTGGGATTGAGTCCCACGTTGGGCTCCTTGCTCAGCAGGGATGCTGCTTCTCCCTCTGCCTGCCACTCCCCCTTGTGCTCTTTCACTCACTGACAAATAAATAAATAAAATCATAACGAAAAAAAAATCCATTCACAAATCATAAATCTAGAGCTTGGTAAATGTTTAAATGTGAGTACACCTTGAAAGCAACTCTTAGGTGAAGAAACAGAACCTCAACTCCCTCCCTGAAGACATGCCTGTACCACCATGTAGTCAACACCCTCCCTCAGCTAAACCACATCCTGACCTATATCATTACATTAGTTTTGTGTATGTTCGTTACATAAATGGGCAATAAATACAGTGTACACTCTTTTATGATGGCCTCTTTCTTAAATTAATATTTTATTTAAGTGTGGTTATAGTATATTCATTCTTATTTCAGTACATAGTATTCTTGCTGTGTGAATATATCTCTCATCATCAGTCTGTGAATACACCTTATCCATTCTACTATTAAGAACTATTCTGGGTAAAATAGATGATGGGGATCAAGGAATGCATGTGTTATGATGAGCACTGGGTAATGTATAGAATTGTTGAATCATCATATTGTACACCTGAAACTAATGTTACACTATATGTTAACCATCTGGAATTAAAACAAAAGTTGAAAAAAAAAAAGAATTATCCTATTTTACTATTTGAATTCAACATATCATACATTTTGTACATCATTGAGTTTGCCTTGTTAATATTTTCTTTTGGAGTTTTTAAAATCAATATTCATTAGAGAGATTGTTCTATAATTTTTGTTTCTTGTAATGGTCTTGATATGTTTGATATAAAGATTTTCCTGGCTTTATAACAATTGTTAGGAAGTATTTCCTCTATTTCCATTACCTGGGAGTGAATGACAGCAATGATATAAGAGAAAGGAGGAAAGAATTAAGATTGTTTGTTATTATAAGGTCCTTGAGTTACCTGTGAAGCAATGTAGTGTATTAAAAGTAAACTCCTGGGCGCCTGGGTGGCTCAGTGGGTTAAAGCCTCTGCTTTCGGCTCAGGTCATGATCTCAGCGTCCTGGGATCGAGGCCCGCATCGGGCTCTCTGCTCAGCAGGGAGCCTGCTTCCTCCTCTCCCTGTCTCTCTGCCTGCCTCTCTGCCTACTTGTAATCTCTCTCTCTGTGTCAAATAAATAAATAAAATCTTTAAAAAAAAAAAAAAGTAAACTCCTATCAGTCGTAAATGTACATTGCAAACTTCAGGAAAACCTCTTAAGAAGAAGAAGAAGCAGCAGAAGAAGCAGCATAACTGTTATGCTAAGAAAAGAGAGAAAACTCAGGGCACCTGGGTGGCTCAGTTAGTTAAGCATCTGACTTTGGCTTCGGTCATGATCTTGGGACCCTGGGATTGAGTCCCACATCAGGCACCCTGCTCAGTGGGGAGCCTGCTTCTCCCTCTGCCTACTGCTCCCCCTGCTTCTGTTCTTTCTCTCTCTGTCAAATAAATAAATAAAATCTTTAAAAAAATAAAATAAAATAAAACCAAAAACCAACTGGCTCAGTAGGTCCAGCATCTGACTCTTAATCTCAGGATCATGGTGAGTTAGAGCTCCACTTTGGGTATAGAAATTAATAATAATAGCGATAATAAAAAGCACAAAATGGCATAGATCAGCTATGGTAGCATCCTGAGGAAGCAGGGTGTAGGGAGGAGGGAAGCACATTAGGCAAAAAAGAATGTGGAACACAAAAATAAGAGCAACAAACAGGGACAAAAGATGAAACAGTGACAAAAATAATACATATATATATTTGAAAATAAGAGAGATCTGAAATGAATAATCTAAGTTTCCTTTAGGAAAGTAGAAAAAGAAGAGCAAATTAAATCCAAAGTAAGCAGAAGAAGAGAAATGAGAAGTAGAGCAGAAGTCAGTGAAACTGAAATTGGGAAATCAAGAGAAAATCAATAAAAATAAAAGTTAGTTCTTTGAAAAGATCAATAAAATCAATAAGCCTCTAGCCAGGCTAACTAGAAAAAAGAGAGAGGACACAAGTTACCAATGTTAGAAATGAAAGAGTGGATATCACTACAGAACCTATGGACAGTAAAAGGATATAGTAAAAAAACACTATGAAAAACTCTGTCCACCTGAAGCTTTCCCACTAAGATCAGGTACAAGGCAAAGACGACACCTGCTACTACTTCTCTTCAACACTGTACTGCAAGTTCTAACTAATGCAATAAGACAAGAAAAGGAAATAAAGGGCATACAGATTAGAAGGAAGGAAGGAAGACATAAAATATATTTTTTAATGATGTGACTGTCTATGTAGAAAATCCAAATCAGGGCACCTGGTGGCTCAGTGGGTTAAGCCTTTGCCTTCAGCTCAGGTCATGATCTCAGGGTCCTGGGATCGAGCCCCACATCAGCTCCTTGCTCAGCAGGGAGCCTACTTCCTCCTCTCTCTCAACCTGCCTCTCTGCCTACTTGTGATCTCTCTCTCTCTGTCAAATAAATAAATAAAAAAATCTTAAAAAAAAATTCAAATCAGTGAAATCAAAGACCTAATAAATGGGTAGAGAATCCATGTTCATTGATAGGAAGATGTAATATTATCAAGTTACAGTTTTTTTTCAACCTGAAAACCTGAACCTACAATTATATGATTCAGTGTCTGTGTTCTCCAATAAATACAAACTCTCTGAAGGCAGACACATTTTAAGTTTTTATCTTTCAACACCCAGCAACTGTCATAGTGACCAACACAGTGATCCCCAAATGTTGAATGGCTAAATTTCTAGAAGCCATAAATACATAAGAAAATGTTATACAACCAAAGAGGAATCATTGAATTATATATAATATGCTATTCAAGGTTGTGTGGGGAAACAGACTTACTCATGATGTCAATGACAGAGTAACATACACATCAATAATATACCCCTTTGTGGTATTAATATTCATAAATATTCATAAATAAACATAATAAATAATATTCATAAAGTATTAATATTCATAAATAAAAATATTCATAAATAAATATTCATAAATATCATAACCAGATATTCTCTAGTTATGATCTGGTTCTTAAATTATTAGAGAGCAGCAGGGCGTTGCCTGGGTGCCTTGGTGGAACATCTGATTCTTAATTCCAAGGTCAGGAGTTCAAGCCTCACTTTGGGTGTGGAGCTTACTTAAAAAAAAAAAAAGATATTAGAAAATAACAGAAATATTCTAACCAGGAAGTGACATGAAATTATGTATGTTGCAGAAAGATCAATCTGTCAGTCCTGTGATAATTAAATAGGGGGGGAGCAAAGATTGAAAAGTGAGAGAGCTTGGGGGCCAATGGTGGCTCAGTTGGTTAAGCGACTGACTCTTGATTTTAGCTCAGGTCATGATCTCAGGATCCTGAGTTCTTCTTTGGACTCCACGCCCAGCTCAGAGTCTGCTTAAGATTCTCTCTCTCACTCCCTCTTCCTCGGCTTCTCTCCCTTCTTGAGCACATGCTCTCTCTCTCTCTCTCTCTCTCAAATAAATAAATAAATAAGTAAAATATAAAAAAGAAGAAAAAGAAATAAAATCTGAAAAAAAGAAAAAGTGTGAGAGGTTAAAGCTTGAACTATCATGATGGCAGTAGGGCTTGAAAGATCTGATTGCTGTAACTTTAACTTTTCTCTAGAAATTCTACAATGTGGGTGTGAATGAAAATATTAGAAAATACATCTCTTTGCTAACATTATCTTTTTTCTTATTTATTAGCTTAAAATCAAAGGACAGCAAACTTTATATGTGAGGATCCTTCTAGAAAAGTCTATCAAAAGTCCAGTCAAGCTGTAATTTAGCAGATGCATTGTGGATGTACCTAACAAAATTTTTTATTACCAATCTACCTTTTTACACCATTTTACAAGACCTGGTAGCCAATGTGTGAGTTTATTCTTTTGAATGTGCTTTTTATCTCTTGGTTGGGGATGGGGCACTAAGTGATTTAGCTGTTTTTAACTGGTGAACAGAGAAGTCTAGACACACACAGGAAACAATGTTGCTCACCACACATAGGAAATGCTAGTTGGAGGTAATAGGAATATTGAAAAGAAAAGGTGTCAAGTTAAAAAGGAAAACAATTTTGATGTGAAAATATCTTTGTTAGTGTTATTGATCTAATTTACCATATTTTTGTTTAAAACTGGCATGGATTAAATAGAGTTATATAAGTTCTGTACCTTAGTTTCATCATCTGTGAAGGTTTTTATGAGATCATTAATTTTTCACCTAGGGAGTAAGCAGAGTCAAGAGCACAGACTTTGGATTTCAAGGACAGACTCCCCAGCTAAAATTCCAACTTGACCGCTAGTAACTGTGTGACCTTGGGCAAGTTATTTGCTTTCTCTGTACTCAATGCCCTCATCTGTCAAATAGGGATAATAATAGTACATATTTTATAGGGTTGTTAGAAGCTTAAACAAGTTAATATTTATAGAATGCTCAGAATAGTGCCTGGTACATAGTAAGTGCTGTGTTAAGTGTTTACTAAATATGTAACAGTAAAAATGAGGATAAAATAATTTGGTCTCAGTAAAAGCTTGTTTCTTTCTTTTTAACGTTCCAAAAGCTCCAAAAAAGAAAAACTCAAAAAAGCCTCCTCTGGATGAAATAGAGTATATGATCTAAGTCAGGTAGTGAGTGATCAGTGAAAAAGAACATTTCTTTTAAAAATAGTTTCCCATATTTTCCTTTAAAATCTCTTCCAGGTGTATCAATGCACATAAATATTTATTTTCGTAGGAGCGTGACTTTGTGACTATGTCCATGTTTACATGCATAAATAAAAGGATTTTTATATAAAAATGTATCTCCAAGGACCTCTGATTACATTTTTGTAGTTGTTCTAATCCCTAGCAGGATGACGAGTTTCCCATGGACTGGTCAGCCAATACAGTCTGGTCTCAGCCTCTTGCTTTCCTGTTCTTTGATAGAACAGAACTGGAAAGGAAAAAAAGCAATAGTGCTATGATCTAGTTCTGATCTATCTTGCTTTGCAAAAAGGGATAGTGTTTACGTTAGAGTATTTGGCAAGCGAGAATTAGATTTTTTTTGAAGGTCTGCTTCTAAGGCCAAATTTGTTCAGGGTGGGGCTGTGCTCTTGGCTTAGAAGCCACATTCACCAAGGGCCCCTTAGCTGGAAAACACAAATGGCCAATTATGTATGCTGGGAGAGTTTCTGGACTGTTAAAGGCGTGCAAAACAGAGGGTTCTCAGCAAACAACCTTTAAGATGCTGGAGGCCTGGAAGTGTCAAAGCATTTCGTTCCATGGGAAGCACTTGGATCACAATGCAAATCGTGCCTAACTTTTAAACTGGAGGCACTCCGGTGACTATTTCATTAGGCAATCACGAGGGTGACTCTGTGTAATGAGAATGAACCATCCTGGCAAGAAAATAGAAATGTCAGGAGTGTTTTTAAGGCCTATGTAGGCCCCCCAACGCTGGTATGCAACTATAGGACTCCAGAACTTTCCTGAAGAGACGTCTAAGGGTTTCGTCTTCAGCCTCAGCTTCAGTGCTATGTGATTTGGTAGCTGGTGGTAAACGTTTTATTTTGAGGCTTTTCTTGACAGCTGAGAGAGGTGCAGGGGAGGTAAGGAAGGTACCTTACCAAGTCATACCTGAAGATATGGCTCCGCACTTTCAGCTTCCTAAAATCAAGGTGCGCAATAAAATCGCTATTACGTTAAATACGTGTGTGTGCTTTTTTTTTTTTCCTTTTTTTTCTTGTTTTTCTGCAAGCAGCTATCCGCTTTCACCCTCTTTCCTCCCACTTCCCTACTCCGGTCCTAGCAGTTCCTCCCTCAGTTGTCACCAGACACGGTCTAAATACAAATACAGGGGGAGGTGGTTACAAATGAACCCCAACCGCCATGCGTGAAGTTTCACAGCGGGGGCGAGAGCCTGCCCCTTTGCCATTCGTTTTATTTCTCTCCCCACCCACCCCCCCATCCCTCCCTCTGGGAGGGAGCTTTACCTCCTTCTTTCCGTCCTCGAGATCGCGCTGTGATAATGATGTCTTCTTCCGGCTGCTCTGTCACTTCTCTTGCAGGAAGGGTTCAATTACACAACAAGATCTGCTCCAGTCATTTTCTTGATGGTCCGTCTGTAGACTCGTGAAATCTTGCCAGAGTTCTAGAGCTCCTCCTTTTTAGGAAGCACTGATAATTTTTCACCACCCATCTTAGCAAATAAAAACTGTAGGGAAACAACTAGTGCAATGGCCGCATTTGCGTATTATTCGACTAGACGCCGTGAAGGGTATGTTCTTTTTTTTTTTTTAAGATTTTATTTATTTATTTGACACAGAGAGAGATTAGATCACAAGTAGGCAGAGAGGCAGACAAAGAGAGAGAGGAGGAAGCAGACTCCCTGCTGAGCAGAGAGCCCGATGTGGGCCTCGATCCCAGGACCCTGGGATCATGACCTGAGCCGAAGGCAGAGGCTTTAACCCACTGAGCCACCCAGGCGCCCAGGGTATGTTCTAAGAAGAGTAACGCTTCATTCTGCGGGGAAGGTGAACCTCTCCCACACTTGGATATTTGATATCTTGGCAATTAATTATTCTACTCCTTTAATTTGTCTCTGCAAGGGGCGCCTGGGTGGCTCAGTGGGCTCAGGTCATATCTCAGGGTCCTCAGATCGAGGCCCGCATCAGGCTCTCTGCTCAGCGGGGAGCCTGCTTCCTCCTCTCTCTCTGCCTGCCTTTCTGCCTACTTGTGATTTCTCTCTCTGTCAAATAAATAAATAAAATCTTAAAAAAATTTTGTCTCTGCAAGACTTTGCCAGAAATTTTGTTAGGGTATGGGTGGTCTTGTTAACCATTTCTCTGTCCAGAGGTCCCTTCTCTGTAATGCCGGATGCGTTGTACGCCCACCTTAGAAGACCACCAGAGACGTAAGTCAAAGCCAAGGGGCAAGGGTCGTTTATTAGGAGTTCGAACCCGAACCTCCGCGCACTCGTTGCCGGTGTCGCTAAGAGGTCTTGAGCAGAGCAAGTGCAGGGTTTTTATAAGCAGGTACAAACAAGTTTGGGTGGGGGTACAGACAAGTTAAGCTGATTGGTCAACTTTAAAAAAATCATACCTGGTGTTGGTTGATTGGTGCTGGGAGCCCGCGCGCGAGAAAAGCAAGCGTTCGAACAGAAGCGGAATTAGCTAGTTAGCCCTTGAAAGCGGAATTAGCTAGTTAGCCCGTGCATTGAGCAAGCATTTTTACAGAAGCAGAAGTAGCTGGTTGATAGCACCTTCAGGCGTAAACAAGTTTTGGGTGGGGTGAGGTTCCTCCAGGCCTTTCATCTCTTTTTTTTTTTTTTTAAAAGATTTTATTTATTTATTTCACAGAGGGAGAGAGATCACAAGGAGGCAGAGAGGCAGGCAGAGAGAGGGGGGTGGGGAAGCAGGCTCCCCACTGAGCAGGGAGCCCGATGCGGGCCTGGATCCCAGGACCCTGAGATCTTGACCTGAGCCGAAAGCAGAGGCTTTAACTCACTGAGCCACCCAGGCGCCCCAGGCCTTTCATCTCTAAACATTCTTTTATTTCTATGTTAACACCTTATTTTTAAATAAAAACTGCATATATTTAAGGTACATCCTAGTGACCTGATATCCATATACCTAGTGAAACGATTACCACAGTCAAACTAATAAACATACCATCTCCTCACATAGTTACGTGTGTGTGTGTGTGTGTGATAAAAACCCCAGAAATCCTCTCTTTCGGCAAATTTCCAGAATTCAACACAGCATTGATAACTCTAGTCACCATTAGATCTCTAGACTTTTTCACCCTATAAAACTGTGGCTGTGAACCCTTTGGCCAACACCTCCCACATCTGCTGACCACTGCTGTTCTCTCTGCTCCTATGTATTTGACTTTTGTAGATTCTCTTTGTAAGTGAGATCATGAAACTTCCTTTTCTTTCTGGGTCCCTTTACCTATATCTTCTATAGTTTGAGTAATTCTACCAGCATACAGAAAATTCAGCTGTTTCATTTAATTATGCAAACCCTGGGCATAGGGAACGGTCAATAAAAGACTAAAATTAGAACTGCCAAAAATAGAACTCACGGGCCTGGACAGAGTCCTGTCTCTTCACTCTGTGAGGCTTAGGACAGGGTGTGAGGCCTGCCTGGAGGACTGTGACTCCAATTACTTTTTAATTTATCTTCCCAGGGCTTAGGCTTTGGGAATCCGTGGAGATAAGAGCTTTGATGTTTCTTGGTTTTTTTTTTTTCTTTCTTTCTTTACAGAAAAACCAATTTAGGGCTGCAGTAGGGATGGCTGCTCCAATTAGGAAGGAGAAGACTTAGAATGGCTGTATCAAATAAGCCCCTAAGAATAAAAATAGTGCAAATACAATGGTGCAAATACAAATAATAAAAATGGTGCATCAGTGAGCATGCAATGAGTGTTTGTCTTCCAGTGCTTGGGGTGATTTTGTGTCCGCAAATGATGAGTGTCCAGACTATGACCGAGAGACTTGGTCGTAGAGAGACTCGTGCACCAAGTTTGACATGTTTTAACAATTCACTTAGATCATTGTTCCTGTTCACAAGGCCATTGGATCTGGTAGACTGTGGAATCAGACAGGTCCCATCTGCCGTTAATTATCTATCTGACCTTAAATAAGGTTTGACTTTAGTTTTCTCTCGTGTAAATAGGAATAGTAGCATTTGTTTCATAGTGTTGCCGTGAGGCTTCAGTACACGCCTAGTATTAAAGAACATGCCTTTTTCCTCCCTTTCCTTAACTTACGGTCTTCTTTTTTTTTTTTTTTTTTAAAGATTTTATTTATTCATTTGACACAGAGAGAGAGATTACAAGTAGGCAGAGAGGCAGGCAGAGAGAGAGGAGAGAGGAGGAAGCAGGCTCCCTGCTGAGCAGAGAGCCCGATGTGGGCCTCGATCCCAGGACCCTGGGATCATGACCTGAGCCGAAGGCAGCGGCTTTAACCCACTGAGCCACCCAGGCGCCCGACTTACGGTCTTCTTAAGAACTTAGTTTCTATTTAAAAAGTAAAACATTTTTCTTTTTCTTTTTTTATTTAAAATTTTTTTAACATCTTAATTTAATTTAATATTTTTCTTTAAACTACTGTATTTATTTACCTAGAGCAAGCGTGAGAGAACATGAGTGGTGGGAGAGGCAGAGGGAGAAGCAGACTCCCTGCTGAGCAGGGAGCTGGATATGGGGCTTGATCCCAGGACCCTAAGATCACGACCCGTGCCAAAAGTAGCTGCCTAACCAACCGAGATACCCAGGTGCCCCAAAAAGTAAAGCGTCTTTCTAAGGAAGGGCTATCCTTTAGTTACTGATCACATCTTTTTGAAGACACAAGAGTCATTCGATAGAGAATAATAGAAAAATAATTAGTAGCACAATGATGAGTAGTTTTGAATGGGTAAGTGGCAAATTAAACTTCAGGAATGCCCCCAAATGATGGCATTATAAACTGCAGAGAGGTTAGAGAAATGGATTCCAACAGGTTTATGCATCTTTTAGGACTATTGGTTGTCTCTTGGTGAAGAAGATGTTAGGATATTTTTTTTTTTTAAAGATTTTATTTATTTATTTCACAGAGGGAGAGAGATAACAAGGAGGCAGAGAGGCAGGCAGAGAGAGAGGGGGGGAAGCAGGCTCCCCACTGAGCAGGGAGCCCGATGCGGGCCTCGATCCCAGGACCCTGAGATCATGACCTGAGCCGAAAGCAGAGGCATTAACCCACTGAGCCACCCAGGCGCCCAAGATGTTAGGATATTTTTTTCTTATTTCTTGAAGCAGAATCTAGAGAAAACCTCCAAGCTTGGGGGACAAGTTCCACTGCGTGCCCTGGATTGATGGTTCTTTCTTTAGCTTAGAGCTACTTCAACACTGCCTCCTGGTGGTGCAGAGAAGAGATATTTTATAGACAAAAGGTGCAATAGCTATGGGTTCGATTAAGTGGCCCTAGTCATGATTTCAAGGAACTAAATTCTGAAATCCAAAATGGGAACAGTATCACATCAAGTTAACATATGTTTCTTACTCTGGGCAAGAAACTGTGTTAGCACCACGATGGGTTAGATTTGAGAGTCCCTTTATAACATATGAGCACTGGGTGTTCCTTTGGCAGATGAGAGATTAAGAAGTCACAGATTGGTTGAATGAGGGAGATGGGGATTATTTCATTCTAAGTGTTTTTGGGAGGAACGGTGTTTTTCCCTGTAGTCATCATAGTAAACTGGTGAACACCCAGAGAATTCAGTTAAAGACTAGTGCAATACTAGAGTTGAAAACACAGTAAATGTCCTTTATGCCCAGTTCCTGTACTGTATTAAATACTAGCCCCAAATCACACAGGCAATTAGTGGTGGATCTTAGGACCTGGAATAGTCATTATTCACTGAGCCCTTATTAAGTGTCAGGTATTATGCCAGATAACAGAGGCACAGTGACAAAATATAAACATAGTTCTCGCCCTAACGGAGCCATTGGCACACTTATAACCAGTTCCACTGTGTCCTCCTGGGAGAAGACTGTAAAGGAATGAACTTCAAAGCTGATACTTGATTATTTGTGGGTATCATAGAGTCAGGCAGTAAAATTCCTGGGAATTTAGATTCCTAGCATAGGCAGGATTCTGTCCCTGTTTAATTTATAATTGTCAAGAGCCATGATGTCAAGTCCTTGCAGAAGATTAAAAAAAATGAAGTCTTTAACATTAAAGTAATAATAGATGGATCTCGCTTTCACATTACTGATGTTTGTCTATAGAAGTTTGGGTGTGTCCAGAGTATCTGGTCCCTACAGAGGAAAGCGAGAACTTACTCATTGTAGCCAACGTGGAAGGAGTTTACCTGTCACTGCTTTAAGTTATTACCTCATGCAGCACTGTAATTGTCTAAGTATGAAATTCATGAATTAGTTCACAACATATTTCATCATAATGATTAATGTGGCTAAATAACAGTAAATGGACTGTATCCTTTTCAATGGTGTAATGAACTCCCAATGCATTTCAATATAGAGCTACAGTTGTCTCAAAAATCACTGTGGATAGCTTTTATACTCTTGCATTTATCAAAGCAGAGAAAAACAATTTGTGTGAGAATGCATGTGTGTTTCAGTTGCCCCTCCCTCCTCTACTACTTTGCCAAAGTGAAACAATAGGGCTCAGAGGACCTTCTTCTTAGTCTAATCTAATTTTCCTGGGTGTTTAAAGGCATGTGATTATCAAGTACTCATTCTATAGACAATTTAAGTTATATGGTTTTCATACATGTGTTACAAAAGCTTCAAACACATAAACCCTTCTTGTCTACTATTTAAGATATCTTTCCAAGTTGTTTTGAACAAATTACCACTTTGCTTTTACACACATTTACAGAAGTAGCTTGTTGGCCCAAGTTTAAATGCCGTCTGTGGTACCAGGCACTTATATGTGCAAAACATAGCAGCAATTTATTTTACTATTTCACAAAATAATTGGCAAGTAAGCTGATAACTGCTAGTCAGCAGAAGTTCAAGTAGGTAGATAGCAATCAGGGCATCACATTGTAGACATCATGGATCCAGTTGTAGGGAGATTTGTGCCCAAGTAGAAGATTGTACGCATGTGCGGGTGGATAGGATGTAGAGCAACCACTTAATTATTGTGAAATTGTGCCATGAGATGGAAATCTTAGTCCTTGGAGACTTGAAGACAAAATAGCTCTTTCAGGGCAGGATTGAGACACAAAGAAGGGAACGCCATCTCTCGAATTTGGATTTGAATCGCAAATCCAAGCCAACCAGTTGCAAGTGATCTTAGCATAGGGATACACATCTCTCCATAGGGCATAGGGGCAGGCACACCTTCCCTAATCTTTATTAGGACTGCACACCTCCTTGCCATTCTCCTTGTTAGGGCTCTGCTAGGAAGGCTAGAGGGAGGAGGGGCAGGACCAGCAATTGGTTGTTTTCCAACGCTAGAGTCTAAATTCGCTAGGGAAGAAAGGACTTAGTATGGAATCCAGGAAAATGGGTGTTTGTGCATCTAAGAAAACTGGCCCTTGAGCACCCGGATAAAAAATTAATTCCTAAACAAAATCTACAACCCCTGTGCAATAGAGAACAAGCCAATAGGCTAGGATTTGGAGCCACAGTTTTGTGTTTGATTTCCCACTCAACCTTGAACAAGGTACCTACCCTTATGGAGTCTTAATTTTTTTCCTCTATAAAAAACAGTGCATATTAAAAAGGCAAAGCTATTACAGTAAATGAGAACATGCATGTGAAAGCATGTTGAAGATTGCAAATCCTACAGAATGCTTGTCATTGTCTATTTTTACCCACTCGTCCCTGCCGTATCTTTGGTGATCCTTCTTCCTCTCTTACTGACCAAAGAACACATGCTCCCGACATTCAGAAGATGGTAGGTTAGGCCAATGCCCTCTCTCCTCATACGAACCTTGGCAACAGGGGGGTGGGAACATCTATGGCTTTGACCTCACAGAGGCATAAAGCAGGGAGCTCCACAGGACAGAGGTCCTGGCTGAGTGGCTCAGACTCTAGTCTCTTAGCTCTTGACTTCTAGTTTCTTGCTCTCCGAAGAATGAAGATAGTACCTGCTACGGAACTACTTCCCAAATGGGTAGAAAGCCCTTGAGAGGCTCTTCTTTTTATGGGAGTTTCTCTTCTGCCTGCCCTTCCCATGAAGTTATCTGTCCTTTTCTAATTTTACTGTATATTGGCAGATTTATTATTATTATTCTGCTCTTCCCACTTGGAATACCAACTGGTTTCCTTCCTGAGGCTCTCTGAGGTCTCTTCTGCCATTCTGTATCTGTGGGAATGAGAAGAGGGAGGCTCTCTTATTTCAGGGGCAGGGAGTCCCCCTGAGATGGATGCACGGATTTCTTAGGGGAAGGGAAACAGACTAGTGTGGTTTTTATAGAGAAAATGCATCCAAAGTTGTAGAAGCAAGGGGCGGTGCAGAGGAGTTGGAGAGATTATTCTCTGATGAGAAGGGAGCCATGACATCACAGAGGAGGGATCTGCTTCGGCTTCATGGACTGTCATTGCAGTGAGAGCCTCTGGCCTAATGCCACTCTTTAGGCGGGGTCAAACAGTTGAAAGCTTACGTCTGTCTACATGTCTTGCTGCTGACAGCTTGGCAAAAGATGGAACACAAGGTATAACCATCAGAATAAATTTATGGAGGGATCATTATTTGTTATTGTCTTTGTTTTAATAGTTGCTTTGGGATTCAGACTTTCCCCCCATTCTAATGGTGATTTTATGATACTGAGCTAAAAACATTTCACTGCACTCTGAAACACAACATATTTTTCTCTCTTTCACAAATGAAAATTTGTGAAACTCACCAATGAGTTCATTTGGTGCTCCGCAGAGAGGAATTACTATGTCCATGTAGTCACTTCTCAGATCTCACACATCTCCACCATCCTGCTTCTCTGCATTTGTGGACTTTTTATTTCTGGCAGAAGATTTCTTAACATCCAAGCCTGAGGCAAAAAGTTGGAAATAGGTTTTTCTCCAGGGCTATCCTTTTTCTACAGACAGGAAAAAAGTTTTTATTTTTCCACTACCTGGATTGGATGGTGCAGAATGTTCAGCAAACAGAAATTAGTTTGTTTGGGTCACTTCCCTTAATTTTGGGATCCTTAAGAGAAAACTCTCACTCAATTATATTTTGTGGCATTGGGGAAAAAAATCATTGTTTATCTCCATCGTCAGGTTAATTTTGAATATTTAATGTCAGTGTGTTTTTCTTAAAAGAGCTCAGGGCACTTTCATGCCCATGGTAAGTTGGACAGTTGATATTATATTTTATTACTTTATAATTATCATACAATTCATAGTTGATTATATCATTAAATTCTGGTTGCAAATATTCAACTAATGTCGTGTCTCCATTCTTGCTTTTGCCCCCAGCAACAGAAATCATTTATGAGGAATGAATCAAAAGGTTAGTAATTTTTCCATTTAGCCCCATATCAAATGTATTTATCAACACCTCAAATTAGCTCAACAAAAACAACTCAAACTGAGGAGACTTCCTTCTTTTTCCGTCTACACTGCCACTACTGTAGCTCAAGTCCTCATCACCTCACCTGACATCATGGCCTCCCCCTGATCACTTTGCCTACATATTTCCTCTCCTTAAGCTTGTCCTACTTACCTGGATTCACCTTCCTGAAACTCAACGGTGATCTAGTCATTAACCTTCTCAAATACCCTTTGGACTGGCTATTGCCTCTTAAATGAAAGTTCATGTCTTAACTCCACACTCACGTAGAAGTAGACCTAGGTTTTTATACCAGCACCTAAGCTGGCATAAGATAGACACTCAATCAGTATTTGGTGACTGAAGACATAAATGTGGGGCTGGAGCACAGATCTGGGGACAAGGCTTGCCTGAGGGATGAGTCTTACACTCTTGGTCAATGGGGGAGCGAACTTTAAAGAAAGGAGATTCCACTCATCTTTTTTACACTATCTATCAACATTTGCAAAGTTTCCTTTAATTATCTTCATCATAATTTTACTAACATTGGGTCAACATACTTTCTTTGCATTTAGATGAAGCCATGTCATATACGTAGAGTGGGCTTCAGGAACACGGGTTCTCCATCATTTCCCCCAAGCAACGTTTCTGTCCTCAGGACTTGACTTCTCTACCTTGACTATGTCTCACCATTTACTGGTTACTTGCTTTCTGGAAAATAACTTGAGAGGCATTGGGATAGTTGATCCCTTTTAATTGAAAACTGTATTTATTTCTGTGTTGGCTCACCCAAATACTATATTTATATCTTCTATAGGTAGTAAGATGCCAGGAAATTCCTTTTTTTTTTTTTTTTTTTTAAAGATTTTATTTATTCATTTGATACAGAGAGAGAGATCACAAGTAAGCAGAGAGGCAGGCAGAGAGAGAGGGGGAAGCAGGCTCCCCGCTGAGCAGAGAGCCCGATGTGGGCCTCGATCCCAGGACTCTGAGATCATGACCCGAGCCGAAAGCAGAGGCTTTAACCCACTGAGCCACCCAGGCGCCCAGGAAATTCCTTTTTGAATTACTGATGGCAGCATCTACCCAACTCAACCCTTTGCTCCAGAAGGATAGATGCTTATTGCCTGGAGCTGCTTTGGTGGTCTCCTTCAGAAGGTGGGCTCCCTTAGGGGCATTTCTCCATCACTTCAGGTCATCTTTCCCAGGACTGTCCATGTTTGTATTTGTGGTAGTGAGCTGGGAGCTGGAAACATGGTCTCCTGGAGACTGTGAGAAAGCCTCCTTTAGAAGGATGGGAAAGTAGACCACTATGCAGGTAAATAAGAAAAGAGGGAGTGATCAGATTTCCTGAATATTGAGATTTTATTTTTTTTAAAAATTTTAAGTAATCTCTATGTCCATCGTGGGACTCAAACTCATGACTCTAAGATCAAGAGGCACATGCTCTACTGACTGAGCCAGCCAGGAGCTCCTAATTTTTGAGATTTTACTTTATTTATTTTATTTAAAATTTTTAAGCCATCTCTACACCCAATGTGGGGCTTGAACTTGGAAGCCCAGGTCAAGAGTCACATGTCACTAACTGAGCCAACCAGGTGACCCTACCTACATTTTGAGGTTTTAAAGGGATATGCTTCTTAGGAAGCTAGCTATGAAGCCCTGGAGAGGGAAAGGAGTCATCATTTTAGGTCCATGGGATTGTAGATGTTGCATCAAGTCCTAAACACTTGAATATAAACTTCCTTTTTTTTTTTTTAAGATTTTATTTATTTATTTGACACACAGAGAGAGATTACAAGTAGGCAGAGAGGCAGGCAGAAAGACAGGGAGAGGAGGAAGCAGGCTCCCCGCCGAGCAGAGAGCCCGACGCGGGCCTCGATCCCAGGATGCTGAGATCATGACCTGAGCCGAAAGCAGAGGCTTTAACCCACTGAGCCACCCAGGCGCCCTTGAATATAAACTTCCTAAGAGCAGAGACCCTGTCTGGGTTGTTGACCATTGTACCTTCAGAACCAAACATAGTGCCTGGAACATGGTAGACACTCCACATCCAGTAGACACACGATAAATATTTATTACATGAGTAAGTAAATGACCCAGCATGCCTGATTTGGCTCTCTCATTTAAAGGCACTTTGCATTTGAACACAAAAAGCTGCAACCTTGCAAACCCATGGCCAGAGTACTCTAAAATGGATTTGGAATTTAAGAAATGGGATCATTCCATAAAGACCACAATGGTTGGTTCAGGAATCTGGATCAGCAGGTGACCCTCTCTATTGACTGACCAACAACTTTTCAACCTCAACTTCATATAATATTGAGAATCATTAGCAGCTGAGGGCTGGTGGGATGATATCTCTGGCTCTGAGTGTAGAAACCTGCCTGATGCCTTCTTTTGAATTATACAAGTCCCTAGAGTTCTTTGGGAAATCCAAGTAAAACCTCAAGAGCAAGATCTTGAACCTCTTCCTGCCAAAAAAACCAAAAAACCAAAACACCAAACCACACAAACAAAAAAACCCATGTTTTTATATTATAACATAAAAAGTTAAAAGAACTGTGAGTGCATGTGTGCTGAGTTTGTGGAGCAGTTCTTTCTGATCGAGTAAATAGATAAACAAATGAGACCGTATTGGAAGTAAGGTATGAGTACGATGCAATGGATAGATAGTGTCACTGCTTTCCTAGAGCTATTTATCTAATCACTCCTTCGCTCAAGCAGAAACATAGCACAGATTACATAAACCTTTTTTAATAGAGGCCAAAACACCTACCACATACAACTGGCTTAAAAAATATGGTGACTTGTCAAGAAAACTGGATTGGGCTCAAGCCACCTGGTATCTGGATCTTGTAGGTAGCTCTACCATGCGGCTGTCATGCAGTCCTGGGCAAGTGACTTCATTCTCTGAGCTTCTCTCCTCTCTCCTCTTGAAACTGATGAAGGTAGATTAAATAATCTTTTCCTTTCAAGGTTTGCGATTCTCTTATCCCCTGAATGGGACATTTTGTCAAAGAGCTTCCTCCATCTTGGCTCTAAGACTAACTTTTTATAGGCTGTTCTCAAGTAAGAGAGAAACGGAAAAAGATAGGATTAATGGTTATAAAACCAATATGGTTTAAAAGGCTTTAAAAAGTAGTATTGTTTGGGGTCCTTTATTCACAGAGCAAAATCCAGTGGTGAGCTCATCATTTCCACGACAAATGGAGTACTTGGTGTTTGTGAGTAAATTGGAACATTTTGCTTCAAATTGAATCCTGCCAAGAAGTTTTTCAAGAGCTTTTAATACGAAAGTGATACTTTGTCATTTGGTAAGAAACCACGGGAAAAAAAAATACATCACGACACACTGGTGACTTTAAAAACTGGGGACATACCTTCGCAAGTCATTTAGAGAATCTTCACCTCCTGGTCTTGTTGAAGGCTAGTACTTGGAGCCAAAGGAAGAAAAGTGAGGAGCAGTAGGAGGGGAACAAGGGTGTGCATGATTTAAAAATTCAACAAAAGAGAATAAGAAAGTGTGTTTTATTTGATAAGAATTTAGTTTCTGGACAGGGGCCCACCTGGATCTGAACACTAGTCCTGCAAGTTCACAGTTTCATGAATGTCAGAGGGAAGAACCAAGGCAGGATTCTCTGAGGGAAATGTCAAGGTTGTACTACAGAGAGAGAAAAAGTCATGTCCTGTTACCATCTCCTTAAATTCCTAAGAGTAGTGTGAGCTTTAGAGCCAAAGTAGAAACGCAATCCAACTTTGCAATCAGATGTTGGCCCAAGGGTAGAGAAAAGGGGGAAGAGAAATATAGCCTTGGCAAGAATGGACTGCAGCCTAGCAGATGACTGGCCCAACTAGATGATGCCCTTTGGATCCCAAGAACCATCATGAGAACTTAAGGCTCTGTCTGGGTGGTCCCATTTCAATCAGGACAAATGATTTCTTTTACAGGGTTTTAGATGATTATGGTATGAATTTTAAAATTTCAAAAGTTCAACATAGGCAATCCATCATCTTAAAAGGAACGTTTGACTTTGACTTCTAGTTAAAGAATTATGACAGACAAAATTACTTGAAAACACTTACTAGTAAAAAATCCTATAAATGATGGATAAAATACGGGCGCCTGGGTGGCTCAGTGGGTTAAAGCCTCTGCTTTCGGCTCAGGTCATGATCTCAGGGTCCTGAGATCGAGGCCCGCATCGGGCTCTCTGCTCAGCAGGGAGCCTGCTTCCCCCTCTCTCTTTGCCAGCCTCTCTTCCTCCTTGTGATCTCTCTCCCTCTGTGTCAAATAAATAAATAAAAACTTTAAAAAAAAAAAAAAAAAAAAATGATGGATAAAATATAATGTACATTTCTTTTTTTTTTTTAAGTAATGTCTATACTAAATGTGGGGCTCAAACTCACAACTCTGTGATGAAGAGTTGCATTCTCCACCCACTGAGCCAGCATCCAGGTGCCCCAAAAACATTCCTTTTGAAAGCACAAGAATATAAACTACATTCCCAGGGCTTAAAAACAAAGCATAACTAAAAGGCAGGTTGTTGGGTATATAGACACCTACTAAAACTTCCCTGGAGGTTAGAAGGATGAGGATAGCTAGTTGTTTGTTTGTTTGAATTGAACTTTATGTATAATTAATATAAAATATTAGCTTCTGGTATATAACATAGTGATTTAACAATTATATGCATTATGAAACGTTTGTCACAATGAATATATAGGATAACTAGTTTTTGATATCTAACCAGGGACAAGAAAGAAAACTTAGAACCTGTTCTTCACTGAGAGGTGGGACTGACATCCCTCATTTGGATCCAGAATCTGGGAAGGTCTACACCCAAAGTAAAAGATTGGTATAGTAGAAAACTCTGTCTGTCAGGTTGATAGCAAAATAATCTCTCTCCGAGTGGGCTGTAGATAGGGGAAAAAAAGGTTTCTACTGAGAATTTATACTGCAGACTAATTCTTCCTGACTTTTGATATTAGAAGTATTTTTTCTTTTTTTTTTTAAGATTTTATTTATTTATTTGACACAGAGAGAGAGATTACAAGTAGGCAGAGAGGCAGGCAGAGAGACAGGGATAGGAGGAAGCAGGCTCCCCACCGAGCAGAGAGCCCGATGCGGGCCTCGATCCCAGGACGCTGAGATCATGACCTGAGCTGAAAGCAGAGGCTTTAACCCACTGAGCCACCCAGGCGCCCAGAAGTAATTTTTTCTACCACTGTAGAAAGAAATGCAAAATCACTATAGAAAGACTTGCATTCATCCTATTTTGAAAATTTCCACAGATTAAACTCTGAGGACAATGAGCTCACAATCTAAAATTTCAAAACACATTAAGAAACAAACAACCAGGAGAGAATCAGCAGATGCAGAATTAGGCCACACTCCAACATAAGAAACTTAGAAACAGAATTCTAACTAAGGGGAACCTGGGTGGCTCAGTAGGTTAAGTGTCTGACTTTTTTTTTTAGATTTAATTTTTTTGGGAGAGAGAGAGTGAACTAGAGAGAGAAGGATGGGGGGAGGAGCAGAAGGAGAGACAGAAGCTGACTCCCCACCGAGCAGGGACTCCAAGGCAGGACTCGATCCTGAGACTCTGGGGTCATGACCTGACCGAAGGCAGATGCGTAACCAACTGAGCCACCCAGGTGTCCAAATGTCTGACTCTTGATCTCAGTGCAGGTCATGGAGCCTACATTAAAAAAAGAGAGAGAGAGAGAAAGAGAGAGAGAATTCCAACTAGAGATGACAGAATCAATGTGTTTAAATAACTGAAAATGCAAAAGGGAAAATTTAAAAAAAAAAGGAGACCCAGAAAAATCAGGCAGATCTGGAAACAGAGTCAAGTGAGATATCTAGAAGAAAAAACGATTGTTGACATAAATATTTAATTAATGGGGTGACAGAGACATAATTTCATACACCTACTCCTTTCATTCTCTCTTCTTTTTAATAGAATCCTGGAGAATGTTCCTACTTATAAAAAATGAGCCAAACAGGGCGCCTGGGTGGCTCAGTGGGTTAAAGCCTCTGCTTTCGGCTCAGGTCATGATCTCAGCGTCCTGGGATCGAGGCCCGCATCGGGCTCTCTGCTCAGCAGGGAGCCTGCTTCCTCCTCTCCCTGTCTCTCTGCCTGCCTCTCTGCCTACTTGTAATCTCTCTCTCTGTGTCAAATAAATAAAATCTTTAAAAAAAAAATTTAAAAAAAAAAAAAAAATGAGCCAAACAACAACAACACAAAAAAGGAAAAACATTCTTAGCCTCTCATGTAAGTCTGGCTTTGTTACTAAGTTTTGGCCAGTGAAATATGAGCAGAACTTGTTGGCTAATTTCCAGGAACCATGCTATGACTTTATTATTTTTTTAAAGAATTATTTATTTTATTTGAGTGGGGAGGTAGGAGAGGAGGGACAGAGTCTTATGCAGATTTCTCCTTGAGCACAGAGCCCAATGGGGGACTTGATCTCAAGACCCTGAGTTTAGGACTTGAGCCAAAACCAAGAGTTAGATGTTTAACTGACTGAGCCACCCGGATGCCCCTCTGCTGTGACTTTATGAATAGAAACCAAATGCTAAAGATTACTATGACCTCACAGAACTGCCATAACAGAGCAAGAAAGCATCCTTCTGGGTACCTTTTTATATGAGAGAGACAATAAGCTATCACTAAGTCACTGGCCTTTTTTTCTTTTGGATTCTCTATTTCAAGCAGTTAATTATCATTATTATAGATAAACCGAACAGCAGAACAGAAACTGGTAAAAAGATAACTGGTAAACCAACAGATAAAAATGAGGACATTTTCTCAGGAGTGTCAAAGAGAGCTAATGGGGTGGAAAATTCGGTCTTCATTGGAAGACCAAATGAGAAGGTTGTGTGTGTCTGTGCATGTGTGCATACGTTCCTGAGGAAGAGCACAGAGGGACAGAGTTTGGGGAGAAGCAGGGGCAGGTGAATGAAATGTTTGAAAAGGTGGTGGCCCAGAGTTTCCTAGAACGTTGAGTCTTCAGCTTCAGAAAGTATGTCTCAAGCTTATGCATACAAATAAATCCACGCCTAGACATTCCTTGGTGAAACAATGGAACACTAACACAGAGATCTGGAAAGCAACCAGAAAGCAAAGACAGAGTGTCTTCAAGGGAACAAAGGTAGACATCAAAAGGCAATGGAAGAATGGAATACAATTTTCAAAATATTGGTAGAAACAAGACAACCTAGGGTTCTATACCTAGCTAAAGCATAATTTAAATTTGAGGGGGAAACTGAGACATTTTTAATTCTACAAATCCAAAAGGTTTGACCTCTAAATCCTGGAAGGAGTGCTGAAGGAAGCACATCAGAAGAAAGCTGAACCGGGGCGCCTGGGTGGCTCAGTGGGTTAAAGCCTCCACCTTCAGCTCAGGTCATGATCTCAGGGTCCTGGGATGGAGCCCCGAATTGGGCTCTCTGCTCAGCAGGGAGCCTGCTTCTCCTTCTCCCTCTGCCTGCCTCTCTGCCTACTTGTGATCTCTCTCTCTCTGTGTGTCAAATAAATAAATAAAACCTTAAAAAAAAAAAGAAGAAAGCTGAACAGAGGGAGAAGGGAAGTGATTGATGGAACAGTGAGCGAATAACTTGTAAAGACACTTGTAAACCTAAATAAATACAGACTGTGGTCGATAATAAAATATATTGGTGCTTAATTGTGGTGTACCAAAATTCAAGGTATAAGTCATTGGCTAACAATAATGCAGGAGGCAAGTGAAGCAGACCAGAGTTAAAGCATCCTAACCTTCTTGCATTTCTATAGAAGAAGGTAGACATACTGATTATCATTAGATCTTGTTATGTAAAATTTAAAGGGAAGTTCTAAAGTGTTAATAATAAAAGGGTAAATGTGTAGAGTTTTAAATTAAAAAAAACATTGACTTTTAAGATAATATGTATGACCTGTGAGAACTACTGTATGTACAGAATTATAGTAAGTGATAAAATGAGCATAAAGGGCTGGAAGTAGGAATGAGGTTGATAAATCGATACAAATGTTCTCAGGTTTTTCATTTGTCTGGGAATTGGTAAAAGTGCAATTCAAGGCAGAGTGTAAACAGAATACTTCTACCACTTCTAACTTTAGACTAAAAGAATAAAAAAAAAGGAATAATTAGGAAGTTAGTGGAAGGGCAATGGATCCATGAAAGGCTTAGTGAAGCTAAGAGAACACGTAAACCAGAACAAAAACCAGACCACCTCCAAAAGAACAAAAGTACATCTGAGAGTAGAAGTCTCAACAAGACAAGAAGCAAAAACACTAATGCTTCAAGTACTTGTCTAAAAAAGTCAAGTAAAAGGACAAAGAGGAACAGAGAACCAATGAGACCAACAGAAGACAAAGAGGATGATGGTAGATTTAAAGTCATATGTCAGCAATTATATTAAATAAAAATGCAGTTTGTCTTTTATAAAACAAAGGTAATAAAATGGACTTTTAAAAAAGTTCAATCCTGCTTCCGAGAGACACAATTTAAATATAGGAACCTAGAAAAATTGAAAGTAAAAGGATAAGAAACATACGCAAAAGTTGATCAAATTAAAATCAGACTAACTATATTGATATCAACAAAGTAGACTTTATAGCAGGCATTAATATTGGCGATAGAGATATTTTATGATGATAAAGAATAGGAGGATAGAATAATTCCAAAATTTCATGCACCTAATGATACAGACTCAAATCCTAAGAGAAACTGATAGAACAAAGGGAGAATGAGGCAATACACCTCATGGGGTGCCTGGCTGGCTTGGTGGGTTAAACGTCTGCCTTCGGCTCAGGTCATGATCGCAAGTCCTGAGGTCAAGTCCAGCGACAAGGCTCCCTGCTCAGAGGGGAGTGTCCTCCTTCTGCCTGCTTGGCCTGCAGCTCCCCCTGCTTGTGCGCGCTCTGTCTCTCTCTCTCTCTCTCTCTCTGACAAATAAATAAAATCTTTAAAAGAAAAAATAGAGACAATGCAGGATCATGGCTGGCAATTTTAACCCCTTATGTGACTGAGAGAAAAAGCCAACAATAAAGATTTAGATATGAATGTCAAGATTTAAAAATCTGAGCAACTTGGGTGCCTCTGCGGCTCAGTGGGTTAAGCCTCAGCCTTCGGCTCAGGTCATGATCTCAGGATCCTAGGATCGAGCCCCGCATCAGGCTCTCTGCTCAGCAGGGAGCCTGCTTTCCCCTCTCTCCCTGTCTGCCTCTCTGCCTACTTGTGATCTCTCTCTCTCTGTCAAATAAATAAATACAATCTTAAAAAAAAAAAAAAAATCTGAGCAACTGGCGTGTTGCAGGATGACCACAGAGATGACACCTCGCTACCTTTGCCTCTGGACATAATCATCGTGGGAGTGACACCTGTGGCTGCTGATAGAATGTGAGTTACAAGTTCCACCTGCACCCAAGGAGAGGGGATGAGACCAGGGTGTGATTTGTTGGGGATCACCCTAGCTGTCTCTCACGGCCGTAGGTCTCCTTGATTTGATATATGTTGGTAGATTTGCCTAATACATGCAGGCTCTCCTGCTAGAGTGAGGGCTCCTGAGACAAAGAGTAGCTCGCTCTTCTCCAGGAGCTTCGGGTCTCGCGGGAGACAAAGACCAACACAGATTTCAGAAGCGGGGCCGCCCGGGTGGCTCAGTTGGTTAAGCGTGTGCCTTCTGCCTTTGGCTCCAGTCCCGAACCCAGAGTCCTGGGATCCAGCCGCCTGGGCTCCCTGCTCAGCGGGGAGGCTGTTTCTCCCTCTCCCCCTGCCCCTCTAGTCGCTCTCTCTCTCTCTCAAATATAAAGTGTTAAAAAAAAAAAAAGATTTCATAAACAATGTACCCGCACGAGGACACAGATGGGAACAAGAAACACGGAGAGGCCCCGTCTCCGTCCTGGCTCGGTGAAGGGCAAATCCCGAGCCGCCTCTGGAAGGTTAATTTCTAATGACCCAGGTGGAGAGAGTGGGGAAAGAGCTCCGAGGAAAAGGCACACTCGAGCAAAGCCCCATGTGTACTCTTGCTGCAGGACAAGAACACAGCGCTTTTTATTATTTTTTTTATTTTTTATTTTTTTTAAAGATTTTATTTATTCATTTGACACAGAGAGAGAGATCACAAGTAGGCAGAGAGAGGAAGAAGCAGGCTCCCTGCTGAGCAGAGAGCCCGATGCGGGCCTCGATCCCATGACCCTGGGATCATGACCTGAGCCAAAGGCAGCGGCTTTAACCCACTGAGCCACCCAGGCGCCCAACACAGCGCTTTTTAAAATCAGGAAGCAAAGAGGACGATCAGGACAAGCCCGGGACTTGCCGAGCATCATCCTTCTTTTTTCTCTTCTTTCCAACTAGACCGTGCGCTCTCTCGGGAGAGACACCTTGGCCCGTGCATCCCGTGACAACCTTTACCACCTTCCCCCAGCCCTCAGAGCCACGATCTCTCTAGCACCCAGCCCCGGGCCTGCCCAGTGTGTGCGGCTTGAATAAAAGAGCGAGGAGCGTCCTTTCCTGGGAGTGACCGCATCTGCGATCCCTGGCGTCTTTCCAACCCGGGACCCACCTGCCACCCCACCCAGACCCCAGCGTGCTGCTGTGTGGCCTCTCGCAGCTGCCGTGGCCGCCCCACCTCAGCTGCGCCTGCGTCACTGGGGGGGGGGGGGGGGGGGG
>LNAC01000487.1:1074026-1084611 GCA_002007465.1 Ailurus styani
TTAAAAAAAAAAAAAAAATGAGCCAAACAACAACAACACAAAAAAGGAAAAACATTCTTAGCCTCTCATGTAAGTCTGGCTTTGTTACTAAGTTTTGGCCAGTGAAATATGAGCAGAACTTGTTGGCTAATTTCCAGGAACCATGCTATGACTTTATTATTTTTTTAAAGAATTATTTATTTTATTTGAGTGGGGAGGTAGGAGAGGAGGGACAGAGTCTTATGCAGATTTCTCCTTGAGCACAGAGCCCAATGGGGGACTTGATCTCAAGACCCTGAGTTTAGGACTTGAGCCAAAACCAAGAGTTAGATGTTTAACTGACTGAGCCACCCGGATGCCCCTCTGCTGTGACTTTATGAATAGAAACCAAATGCTAAAGATTACTATGACCTCACAGAACTGCCATAACAGAGCAAGAAAGCATCCTTCTGGGTACCTTTTTATATGAGAGAGACAATAAGCTATCACTAAGTCACTGGCCTTTTTTTCTTTTGGATTCTCTATTTCAAGCAGTTAATTATCATTATTATAGATAAACCGAACAGCAGAACAGAAACTGGTAAAAAGATAACTGGTAAACCAACAGATAAAAATGAGGACATTTTCTCAGGAGTGTCAAAGAGAGCTAATGGGGTGGAAAATTCGGTCTTCATTGGAAGACCAAATGAGAAGGTTGTGTGTGTCTGTGCATGTGTGCATACGTTCCTGAGGAAGAGCACAGAGGGACAGAGTTTGGGGAGAAGCAGGGGCAGGTGAATGAAATGTTTGAAAAGGTGGTGGCCCAGAGTTTCCTAGAACGTTGAGTCTTCAGCTTCAGAAAGTATGTCTCAAGCTTATGCATACAAATAAATCCACGCCTAGACATTCCTTGGTGAAACAATGGAACACTAACACAGAGATCTGGAAAGCAACCAGAAAGCAAAGACAGAGTGTCTTCAAGGGAACAAAGGTAGACATCAAAAGGCAATGGAAGAATGGAATACAATTTTCAAAATATTGGTAGAAACAAGACAACCTAGGGTTCTATACCTAGCTAAAGCATAATTTAAATTTGAGGGGGAAACTGAGACATTTTTAATTCTACAAATCCAAAAGGTTTGACCTCTAAATCCTGGAAGGAGTGCTGAAGGAAGCACATCAGAAGAAAGCTGAACCGGGGCGCCTGGGTGGCTCAGTGGGTTAAAGCCTCCACCTTCAGCTCAGGTCATGATCTCAGGGTCCTGGGATGGAGCCCCGAATTGGGCTCTCTGCTCAGCAGGGAGCCTGCTTCTCCTTCTCCCTCTGCCTGCCTCTCTGCCTACTTGTGATCTCTCTCTCTCTGTGTGTCAAATAAATAAATAAAACCTTAAAAAAAAAAAGAAGAAAGCTGAACAGAGGGAGAAGGGAAGTGATTGATGGAACAGTGAGCGAATAACTTGTAAAGACACTTGTAAACCTAAATAAATACAGACTGTGGTCGATAATAAAATATATTGGTGCTTAATTGTGGTGTACCAAAATTCAAGGTATAAGTCATTGGCTAACAATAATGCAGGAGGCAAGTGAAGCAGACCAGAGTTAAAGCATCCTAACCTTCTTGCATTTCTATAGAAGAAGGTAGACATACTGATTATCATTAGATCTTGTTATGTAAAATTTAAAGGGAAGTTCTAAAGTGTTAATAATAAAAGGGTAAATGTGTAGAGTTTTAAATTAAAAAAAACATTGACTTTTAAGATAATATGTATGACCTGTGAGAACTACTGTATGTACAGAATTATAGTAAGTGATAAAATGAGCATAAAGGGCTGGAAGTAGGAATGAGGTTGATAAATCGATACAAATGTTCTCAGGTTTTTCATTTGTCTGGGAATTGGTAAAAGTGCAATTCAAGGCAGAGTGTAAACAGAATACTTCTACCACTTCTAACTTTAGACTAAAAGAATAAAAAAAAAGGAATAATTAGGAAGTTAGTGGAAGGGCAATGGATCCATGAAAGGCTTAGTGAAGCTAAGAGAACACGTAAACCAGAACAAAAACCAGACCACCTCCAAAAGAACAAAAGTACATCTGAGAGTAGAAGTCTCAACAAGACAAGAAGGAAAAACACTAATGCTTCAAGTACTTGTCTAAAAAAGTCAAGTAAAAGGACAAAGAGGAACAGAGAACCAATGAGACCAACAGAAGACAAAGAGGATGATGGTAGATTTAAAGTCATATGTCAGCAATTATATTAAATAAAAATGCAGTTTGTCTTTTATAAAACAAAGGTAATAAAATGGACTTTTAAAAAAGTTCAATCCTGCTTCCGAGAGACACAATTTAAATATAGGAACCTAGAAAAATTGAAAGTAAAAGGATAAGAAACATACGCAAAAGTTGATCAAATTAAAATCAGACTAACTATATTGATATCAACAAAGTAGACTTTATAGCAGGCATTAATATTGGCGATAGAGATATTTTATGATGATAAAGAATAGGAGGATAGAATAATTCCAAAATTTCATGCACCTAATGATACAGACTCAAATCCTAAGAGAAACTGATAGAACAAAGGGAGAATGAGGCAATACACCTCATGGGGTGCCTGGCTGGCTTGGTGGGTTAAACGTCTGCCTTCGGCTCAGGTCATGATCGCAAGTCCTGAGGTCAAGTCCAGCGACAAGGCTCCCTGCTCAGAGGGGAGTGTCCTCCTTCTGCCTGCTTGGCCTGCAGCTCCCCCTGCTTGTGCGCGCTCTGTCTCTCTCTCTCTCTCTCTCTCTGACAAATAAATAAAATCTTTAAAAGAAAAAATAGAGACAATGCAGGATCATGGCTGGCAATTTTAACCCCTTATGTGACTGAGAGAAAAAGCCAACAATAAAGATTTAGATATGAATGTCAAGATTTAAAAATCTGAGCAACTTGGGTGCCTCTGCGGCTCAGTGGGTTAAGCCTCAGCCTTCGGCTCAGGTCATGATCTCAGGATCCTAGGATCGAGCCCCGCATCAGGCTCTCTGCTCAGCAGGGAGCCTGCTTTCCCCTCTCTCCCTGTCTGCCTCTCTGCCTACTTGTGATCTCTCTCTCTCTGTCAAATAAATAAATACAATCTTAAAAAAAAAAAAAAAATCTGAGCAACTGGCGTGTTGCAGGATGACCACAGAGATGACACCTCGCTACCTTTGCCTCTGGACATAATCATCGTGGGAGTGACACCTGTGGCTGCTGATAGAATGTGAGTTACAAGTTCCACCTGCACCCAAGGAGAGGGGATGAGACCAGGGTGTGATTTGTTGGGGATCACCCTAGCTGTCTCTCACGGCCGTAGGTCTCCTTGATTTGATATATGTTGGTAGATTTGCCTAATACATGCAGGCTCTCCTGCTAGAGTGAGGGCTCCTGAGACAAAGAGTAGCTCGCTCTTCTCCAGGAGCTTCGGGTCTCGCGGGAGACAAAGACCAACACAGATTTCAGAAGCGGGGCCGCCCGGGTGGCTCAGTTGGTTAAGCGTGTGCCTTCTGCCTTTGGCTCCAGTCCCGAACCCAGAGTCCTGGGATCCAGCCGCCTGGGCTCCCTGCTCAGCGGGGAGGCTGTTTCTCCCTCTCCCCCTGCCCCTCTAGTCGCTCTCTCTCTCTCTCAAATATAAAGTGTTAAAAAAAAAAAAAGATTTCATAAACAATGTACCCGCACGAGGACACAGATGGGAACAAGAAACACGGAGAGGCCCCGTCTCCGTCCTGGCTCGGTGAAGGGCAAATCCCGAGCCGCCTCTGGAAGGTTAATTTCTAATGACCCAGGTGGAGAGAGTGGGGAAAGAGCTCCGAGGAAAAGGCACACTCGAGCAAAGCCCCATGTGTACTCTTGCTGCAGGACAAGAACACAGCGCTTTTTATTATTTTTTTTATTTTTTATTTTTTTTAAAGATTTTATTTATTCATTTGACACAGAGAGAGAGATCACAAGTAGGCAGAGAGAGGAAGAAGCAGGCTCCCTGCTGAGCAGAGAGCCCGATGCAGGCCTCGATCCCATGACCCTGGGATCATAACCTGAGCCGAAGGCAGCGGCTTTAACCCACTGAGCCACCCAGGCGCCCAACACAGCGCTTTTTAAAATCAGGAAGCAAAGAGGACGATCAGGACAAGCCCGGGACTTGCCGAGCATCATCCTTCTTTTTTCTCTTCTTTCCAACTAGACCGTGCGCTCTCTCGGGAGAGACACCTTGGCCCGTGCATCCCGTGACAACCTTTACCACCTTCCCCCAGCCCTCAGAGCCACGATCTCTCTAGCACCCAGCCCCGGGCCTGCCCAGTGTGTGCGGCTTGAATAAAAGAGCGAGGAGCGTCCTTTCCTGGGAGTGACCGCATCTGCGATCCCTGGCGTCTTTCCAACCCGGGACCCACCTGCCACCCCACCCAGACCCCAGCGTGCTGCTGTGTGGCCTCTCGCAGCTGCCGTGGCCGCCCCACCTCAGCTGCGCCTGCGTCACTGGGGGGGGGGGTGAGCGGGGGAGGAGATGAAGGGATCCCCGTGTGCCGTGCGCACACCGCCTTGTTTGCGATGGATTCTTAGCCCGAGCCCCCCCTGGGGAAAGCGGACTGCTCAGCCAAAGCTGCTCTCCGCCTTTCGTGTTGTTGTGTTTTGTGGGAGGGCGGGACACGTGGTGAAGGGTTCGGGTGGGGGAACCCGGCCTGCAGCCTGGAATGACGCGCCCGCGGGCTGCTCTGCTCCGTGCATCGCTCCCCAGGCAGCAAGGGAGGGGACCCGCGCTGTTCCTTCCAGCGCCGCCAGCTCCCTGAGCAATCTGGGGAACACCCCCTCTCTTTGCCAAGTGGGCAGCGTTTCGGCTGGGCCTGGCTAGGAAAGTGTGCTGAGTCACTTGGGACTGACGTCGAGCCTGCCGCTTGGGCTGGGGAGAGGGAGGATACGGGGTGCAAACCTCCAAGCCCCAAACAATGCAAGCAAGTCTCCTGTCTGCAAACATTGAACCCCAAGCTGCACTGATGAGCCCAAGTGTTTGCACCCTTGCACTCAGACAGCTTCTGTGAGCGCCTATGCCATCCAGGTCCCAAGGGCAGCCAGAGTTAGCAGGCCTGGAGAAGATAGATTTAAAAAAGAAAAAACAACAACAACAACAACAAAACCCAAAAGCAAAAAAACCTTAAGATCTCAGTCTCAGGAAATGTCTGCTGTTTTAAAAATTTTGTTTTTAGGGATGCCTGGGTGTCTCAGTCCATTAGGCACCTGCTTTTATTTCAGCTCAGGTCATGATCCCAGGGTCCTGGGATGGAGCCCGGCATTGGCCTCCCTGCTCGGTGGGAAGCCTGCTTCTCCCTCTGCCTACGGCACCCCCTGCTTGTGCACTCTCTCTCTCTGTGTCAAGTAAATAAATAAAATCTTTAAAAACATTTTTGTTTTTAAAAAACAATTGTTGGGGTGCCCGGATGGCAGAGTGGGTTAAGCACTGGACTCTTAATTTCAGCTCAGGTCATGATCTCAGGCCCCACAGTGGGCTCCCACTCCGTGTGGAGTCTGCTTGAGAGTCCCTCTCCCTCTCCCTCCACTGCTTCCCCCTGCTTAGCGTGCTCGCTCTAATAAATAAATAAATCTTTAAAAAATTGTTACTTAATCATATCACTAAAAGAAAAACCTAAAATAAAATTTTAAAAATTCTGGAAGAAAAAGTTTTCTCCACAGGTAAGAAGAATGTAGATGGAACAGTATGTTGCCCGGGATTTAACTTTAGGTAGGGGAAAAAATAGACAGGACAGAAGGAGCACAGCCATGGGAATGAAGAGGCCGTGACATTCCTCTGCCCTTCACCCCCACAGTGTTCTCATCTGGGGTTGGCGGGGCTGGGGCCAGGGGGTCTCTAAGTTTCTTAATGGACCGATCTAAAAGTCTGTGGTGCAAAGTTCTGTGATGCTGCTCTTAAAAGCCTCTCAGGTTTCTCAGCCTGTTTATTCAGTGGCCTAAATCTGGCCGTCCTCCCCTCTGCTCCCCAAAGGCTGGTGGGAAAGCAGAAGAGACACAAGGGGTAGGAGTGTCTGAAGCCTTGGAAAGGATAATGAACTGGAAGAACGGGGCTCTGATATCTGGGATCTATTTCATGGTTTGTCTCATTAACTCTGGGCATTCGCTCGTCTGGAGTTTTGATTTAATGATGTTGTGAGAGCATCAGTTAACACGGAAGGTCTGTGTTTCAGACGACTCTGCCGAGGCCGGGGATGCCAATGTCTAGTACTGAGGACCCCTGGGCATGGGCACTGTTACAGTGAGGGCGGGGCAGGAGGGAAACCGGCTGCTTGGCTGCTTGTCCTCTGTTCCCCAGGGGCCGGCAGGGTCAGGTTGGCTGTCCTGCCGTTAACACCTTCTCGGTGTAGCAAGTAATCCGGCGACAGGAGGCTCTGGAGCTGTTTTGGGGTGCAAAGTTACGCGATGGGGTTCTGAGTTTCACTGGACATGATTCTCAACCTCCAAGCATTCTAAATTGCGTTCGAGAAACAGCCCTCTGCTTTTGGAAATCCATGTACAGGGAAATCCACTACAGCCAAAGACTTGGTTGCTTGCTGATAAGAGCACAGACTTCAAATCACAGAGCCTCGAGTTCAAGTCCCCGCTCTGGTAATTCTTACCTCTGTGTGTCTGGGTCGCTGCTGCGGACGGTTGTGCAGGCTGTTCTCTGCGCAAGCGAGTGAGGCCCAGAAGTGAATAGTGTCTGAAGTCCAGCCTCTACTCTGCTCCTTAAGCCTAGTGGCCTGGTGCTCGAGCTGCTTCCACTCTGGAGAAGAGGTTCATTTCTCTTATTAGCACAGAGATGTCATTCACTCACTAAACCATATGCCTTTGGGATGCACCCGGGAGCCCTGAGATCACGACTTGAGCGGAAGTCAGCTGCTCAACTGACGGAGCCACCCTGGAGCCCCTAGAGAGACGTCCTTTCCATCAGGGACTGGAAGTCTCTTCAGCCTAGGGGTAGAATCTACTTGGGGCATTTTATGCAAAGAAGTTTGGAAAGGAGGAGGCATGAACTAAAGCCAGAGCATGAAACGGAAATTTTTCTCTGTTCTCACTATGTCTTAACCCATTAACTACATATCTGGAAAGATCTTGAAGGGAGAAAAAAAATAAGTGGACACCTGGGAGCTTTTTTTTTTTGAAACAGCAGTGTCTGGATGGACATCCTTCAACGGAGGCACCTGATCTCGGGAGCCACAGCAGGTTCCTGGAGACCGACCCGAGAGCAGCTCGCGGAGGGATGTGCCTGATGTGCGGGCGGGTGGAGGAGCAGCAGAAAGTAGAGAAAATCTCCACAGCTCTGCTGGTGACATTTCAGCCAGCCGGGAGAGCCAATGGCAGCAACGAATGTTTGTCACCATCGATTTCTATCCCACGAGCCCTGTTCTGTCAACAAGCCTGGCGGCTGCTTATTCCCTCAAAGACTGAGAAGCAAGTTCTTGTTTCTGTTCCGTGCTCAGAAGTCTCCCCAGTCTAAGATTGTAGACAGCAAACGGATACAATTTTCTTCTTGGCTATTTTAAGAGTAGCATAAGCCTTGCAGCTTTCAAATCATCAAATGCAAACGTGAAGACTCTTCTCTTTCCCATTTTTCTGCTTAGTGCTTTGGGTCTAGAATCCAGTTCTGCCTCTAACTGCCCGTGTGACCTTGGGCCAGTCACTTAATCTCTCCAAAACTTTTTTTTTTAATTTATTGTTTAAATGATCGAACTTCCCTCACTACCCTTTCTAAGGTAGATCTTTCCCCCTATTATTTTTTTTTTTAAAATTTATTTATTTATTTGAGAGAGAGAGAGACAAAGACAGACAGAGATAGCAAGAGAGAGCACGCGTGGGGAGGAGAGGGGGAAGCAGCTCCCAGCTGAGCGAGGAGCCCATCGGGGGCTCGATCCCGGGACCCTGGGATCATGACCTGGGCTGAAGGCAGCAGCTTATCCCACTGGGCCACCCAGGCGCCCCATCTCCCTATTATTCTTTATAACACCATCATTTTCATTTATTTTCCAAAACTTAGCAAAAGTTACAACTAGTATCTGTGTGTGTTATTTTATTAAGGCTGCCTCTAACCTCTACCCCATTTTTAAATTAAGTTTTCAATTTTAATTCCAGTATAGTTAACATACTGTGTTAGATTAATTTCCTGTGTGCAATATAGTGATTCAGCAATTCTGCACATGACTCAGTGCTCATCACAGGAAGTGTTCTCTTAATCCCCGTCACCGATTTCACCCCTCCCCCCACCCACCTCCTCTGGGATCTCAGTTTGTTCTCTATAGTTAAGAGTCCATTGCTTGATCGATCTCTCTCTCTCTCTCTCTTTCTTTTTTTTAATCTTTGCTTGTTTGTTTTGTTTCTTAAATTTTACACATGAGTGAGATCATATGGTATTAGTCTTTCTCTGGCTGACTTATTTCGCTTAGCATCATAGTCTCTAGTCCATCCCTGTTGTTGCAAATTATCCTGTACACGATTATCTCGTAACATACAAGATGGAGCCTTAGGGCATAGGAGGTCCAACAATGTAATGAATTGATCATGTTCATTAAGTATATGGACTTTTTTGGTGGGGGGAATGGTTAAGTATTACATAAATTTAAGTCATTCTCATGGTCTTTATTTGCCATTGAGTATTTATTTTCAGTCATTTTTCCCACTAGTTCACTCTTGGGTTAAAAGTAAAGTCAGGAGAAAAATGTCCTGAATCATGTCATTGGCACTTAGACTGTAAAAATCTAGGATCATTTTTAACCCAGAGCTATTTTGTGTGCTTTAAAGGATGTCACTTCTGCCCTTAGTTCCTTTTCTTCGCTGTCAGCCACTTAATTCTACCCGGACACACGAGTTTATTTGGTTAAGGTCTTCTATCTCACGTGCAAATAACATAGGACAGAGCGAACTCATTCACACATGACCAATCACTAACAATGTTCCTTAGGATAAGGAGCACTGCTGTTCACAAAAGCCACGAGCAAAGATCTAATGTAGGGGAATCACACAGACATGGAACCGTGTCTTTATAAATAAGCAATACATTACTGCATGAGGCTACATTATTCCATTTATAGAGAAGAATCATGTTGGAGGGACACAGAGTCTGCAGAGAGAGAGAGTTCAGCTGTCACCGAAACTGTCTCATTGTTACACGAGTCAGTTGGAAGCACTTTAAATTCGTAGCATTTCCACTTGCAAGATCAAGGACAGCAATGAAAGTCTTGGAGTTCCATCTCAGACACAACATCTCATACTATATAATGCAAATCAAATATAGTCACAGTCTATCAGATGTTTGCAAATAGCAGTAACTACAAGAAACTACAAATAATAGTTTCAATTTATTGCATCCTTGCACTATTTTAGCCATTATGGTGGGTGTTTGCAGGCATATATGTTTTTTAATCCTTCTTCATAAGTTACTCTTGAAGACTGAGTCAGATAATACCCCTTAAAGTGCTGTTTCTAAACAGACACTGAACCCCAAATCCAGTTTCCCAAAATCCATTCTCTCTCTTCCTCCAGTAGCTGAGTTGTAGCTGGATTCCTCCTTACTTACTTAAGAAAAACGTTTGGTTCTGTACCTACTCTTTTTCTCTGCCTCCTAACAAAGGAAATGAACCTGGCTCTAGCAATGAACCTGGCTCTAGAAAACTTCGAAGCTTTGTCTTTTTTTTTTTTTTTTAAGCTTTGTCTTAAGGATGAAATCGCAGCTATCACCTTGGCCTCCAAGTGACCATCAGGAGGAGAGCCTTGGACTCTCACGTGAGTGACCAAGAAACTTCTTTCTCCTTTGAACCACCGAGTTTTAGAGAGTCTTTTAAAAATATCAGTTGTCATTCCTCTAATATGAATATTAAAGAAAGTTCCTGGAATATAGAAACCACTGAATAATTGCTAGTTACCATGATTTTTATTACTAGGAGTAATTATCTTCCCAACAACCGTGTTTTTAGATAACAATTACAGTAGGCGATGCAATGAATACTGAAAAATTATGGGCAATATGAGACAATAATTTCTAGTGAATGAAAGAATAAAGTTCAGTGGAGGAGATGAACATTTTCCTAGTTGTTATTTTAATTACTGATTTCAAATCTGTCTTATTTTTAGTCATTACACTTTTTTCTCTGTTGGGCAAATCTTTATGATAATGGAAAGCTGAAAATAGCAAATGCTCTTAAAAGTAGCAGGATTCACAATGAAACGTGTATGAGGAGGGAAGCTTTTAATTCCAGCACTTAACCTTCCTCACAGAGGAAGGGGCCCATAAATCTTAATTCTAAGGGGATAGGAGAGGAAACATTAGCTTGCGCTTCTTCTAAATCTTTGTGGCAAGTGTTGGGCCATCTCAGGAAACGATGCGAGCACTCCTGATGGTTGTGTGTATGGGTTAGAGCCGGGAGATGGAAGAAAACTTCTGCATTCCATTTTTTAAATGTGGACTGCTCTGTCCATATTTCAGTGAGGCAGGTTCTCAGGTCCTATCGGCTTCCTCATGATCCCACCCCAAAAGCTAAGACTTAAAAAGGAGAGGAAAGGGTGCCTGGGTGGCTCAGTGGGTTAAAGCCTCTGTCTTCGGCTCAGGTTATGATCCCAGGGTCCTGGGATCGAGGCC